>VBVR01000597.1:0-45853 GCA_011638315.1 Tetramorium parvispinum | reverse complement strand
AACTAAAATTATGTCTTTAACTGGTCATAGTTAGCGATGCATAGTTGTACATGAAAGACCGGCCACAAAGCGTGCCTTCGCGAAAGACGACGAAAAAAAATAATAATAATAAGTTGACGTACATAGTTGGAAGGAGAAAGAGAGAGAGAGAGAGAGAGAGAAGAGAGAGAGAAGAAGAGGAGACAGGGTTGAACGAAGAGGGGAAATGGACGTCGATGCGGTGCACGAGTGCAACGGCCTTAAATGCGAGGCCGAAGAACGCCACCGTCAACCACTGCCATCCACTATGACCCCTATATCCTTTTTTTTTTCATCCCCCGAGCACGCAATTGTTATTGTCATAGCTATTATAATTATTAAGCTCATCGTAATACGTCGGGACCAGTCCGCGACCATTAGTTCCGGCGCAGTCGCATGCAAGTCTGTCGTGCGGTGTTAGCCGGTGATAAATAATACCGGTACGTGCAAGGGCGTCGCCAGTATCAATTCATGATTCCGCGTAAAGATACCTTTGTCGGCACGCAGATCTTATAGATTTCTATATGAAAGGACGATCTTGTAAAACTTATTTCTGCGTAATTAACCCATTGCGTGCAATGCCTCCGAATTGGCGTCATAAAAAGCCTTTATATTGATCTAAATTTATTTCTAGAATAAAAATATTGCGCGATATCGATTTAGAATATAAATGTAACAGATGTTTCTTGGAGATGCATAAAAATTGTGTTCTACGCTACTAGTCAATTTACGGATAAGAGAATTTAAAAATTATATGAATGAATAAAAATGCAATATTAATTTGTCGAATGAAAAGTTATCGTATTAGGTAGACTGTTAAAAGGACGTGCGAATTCTAAAGCTACAATCACAGAGCCCCAATACGCGACACCACCGTCGCAAGTCCAAACATCATGCGCATGCAAATAACTGCAATGAGTGTGGGCGATTATCTTTCGGACGTGGAAACGATACTTACGGCAATTGTGTTCATCGGATCCATCGTAGCAGTCTTGCACGCCATCGCAGTATTTATTACTATCGATACACTGCCCGTTTCTGCATATGAACTCGTTCGAAGAGCAAGCTACACACAGAAAGAAATCATCGATTATTACACATTCTGTAAAAGCTGTTAATGCTGCCTTTTCAATTTAAGCTACGTTTCAGACATTAATCCTTAAAAATATTACACATAAGAATAAGTAAATATGCAAGACGTAACTAATACATTGAAATATAGTGTATATTTATTGGACTATACTCTCTACTATATTAAATAATATAGTAAAGAATGGAGAATGATATTTGTATATCTTGATCTCAAATTCAGGCTTATGTTCCGATAACCATTCGATCCATCTGAGTTCTCAAATGCAGATTAATTTTTTTTCTAGAACAAGAAGCTGTTATCTTGTTCATTTTGTAGTCTCAGGTTGATATTGCATATAAGCGAGTTACGTTAGCGAAGAGTCGTAAAAAGAGACTCTTGAGCGATCGCGAGATTCACCGGATGGATGCTGCCTTGCCTGACAACATACGAATAAACCAATAATGGGGGAGTCGGTTGTTTAATATAAATTCTGAGAAGATCGTACGTAG
This sequence comes from Tetramorium parvispinum, assembly GCA_011638315.1. Lineage (NCBI taxonomy): Eukaryota > Metazoa > Arthropoda > Insecta > Hymenoptera > Formicidae > Tetramorium > Tetramorium parvispinum. The sequence goes on along the minus strand of VBVR01000597.1, from coordinate 44,254 downwards.
AGGCGGATAAGATTTCAAAGGTGGAACAGTGGCCGTAAGAGGTGAGGGTAGAGTTGTAAGATAAGAGGTTGAAGGTCGGATGACGCTTTACTGTACAGACGTTGCAGTTCTCGTTTTTCTCCTTAGCGTACGCCGTCGTTTTTAATACCGCGAATCATGCGAGTTTTATGATTTTTATAAAATCGCGAGGGAAAAACAATAACAAATTCAATCTCTGATTGAACCAAACGATTCATCCGGCAAAATGGAAAAGTTTGACGCAGCAACAGATCAGAAAACATTTATTTATGAAAATAATTATTTTCTTATAAAAATGACTCATAAAAAGTGAGATATCTTACGAAAAGAATGATTTTTAATTATGATGCGAATATAAATTATGATTTAATTACTCGATATTGGAAAGACTTTTACACAAATTACTTCAATCCTGGATACTGTTTGATTTAAACGGGTGTCATTTTCATTATTGAATTCCACTTGGAACACATATTTTGATTCTCTATACACTTATCGTACTACTCTTCTCATATCGCACAAAGCCAATTGTTAATTGTCTTCGAACGATATAGCCAGACCGCAAATAGCGCGGATGCATTTTTTTCGTTACTCGTTCGTTCGAGGTTCAATACTCAACCCCTCCCCATTCGGGTTTCGAAATCAGGACCGTGCAATCGTTCGCCGGATATTCTATTTCAAATAAACATTCGCCCGCTCGCAAGTTTGACTCCGATTTCATAGGCCGGACGCGTGCTTGTCCGCTTCCACTTACTGATCATATGATCGACATGAGCGAGTCGCGCTGCTAGTGCTCGAGTCGCGAAACGGCATCTCGTTTTCACATTCATCCCATCAATTCGAAAAGTGACTTGATGAGTGTCAAACGGAAAGAGCAGAAAAAAGAAACTTGATGTTGGATCCCGATAATAAAATTGAAATGATGCTATCGATGCTCCGTCAAGCTAAATAAAATGCAATTTTGCCTGACAAGAGGAAAATTGTTATTATATACAAAATAAAAATAAACTGTATATACATATATACATATACACATATAATTTAATAAATTCAATTCTCGGCTATTGAACTATTGTATGAAAATAAAAATAAAAATGTATATATGTACCAATTGGTTGCTGTTTTTCTAAAATTTGTAGCAAAACATTTATGTATTTATGTTTTTATTAAACTGAAAGTTTACAATAACCTTTTGCATATGCGCGCGGAAATAATATATGTATATGCGCATTGCGATCCAAAAATCGGAGAAACTTGGAATGGGTGTATTAAGAAGCACCCACCTAATTGCTTGATTTGGAGAGCTCACTTGAGCTGCATAAGTAATTAAATCGATGCGCGAAAAGAGGAGCTCTAAGAGCTCTCGGAAAGTGCAGTCTTTGAAAATCACCGGGGGAAAAAAAGGGGCAAATCGTGCGAAAGCATGCCATTTTGTCTCAAGTGTCTCGGCGACGAGGCCACAATATTGCATTTGCCGCTCGAATTGCGCGGCTCTCGATGGAAGAAGGCAGATGGGGAGGGCGGCGCGGTGGCGGGTTGCGCCCGGGGTTGATCACGTTGTGTAACAGCGTGGCTGGGTATGCTTTGACACAGGAAACTGTCATTCGATGGCAGTACTCAACACTGAATCGTGATAACGCAACGGCGCGATGCAGGCGCGACAGGAATGCCCCTTAAAGCGCTCTCTACCCCGGGCGCATTACGCGTCCCAGGGCGGGCTACGTCATCGTGCAGGTATCTCACGTTACTCAGGTGGCCACCGAGTAGCGGAGTCTGCTACGTTGAAATTCGCACCGCGAGCGGAGCGTGACTGCGCGCAATGCAAATCAAACCGCTCAGGCTTGTTCATTAAACAGACCAGTGCGCTCTCTGTCTCTCCTCCATTCGGCAGATAGACAAAGCGTAAGTCAATAGGATCCCAAACTTGAGGGTCGAGTACTCCGCGGTGCGCTTCATGATCCGCATGACTTGTATTAAGAGATTTTTCGCACCAACCTTTTCAACTTGTCTGCAAAGTTCTTAGCATTCCAGAAATCGCATTTCATTATGAATACGAATTTCATAATGCCATAATATATTAATTACTCGAATAAGATTAATTCGTGATTTATATAAAACATATATTTTCTAAAAAGAAGCAGTAGTATTTAAAAAGATCCAATTTTTTAATAAAAATTATATCTTTTGCATACACAATGTGCTTCTTTTAAAACTCTACTTTTGTTTCATTATTATTTAACACACTTCTGACTCCGTTTTCTCTCATATAAATATCTTGGACCTGAAAATTTTACGAAATTCTGATAATATATATTTATACTTTTATACTTATAATATATAGTTGCTATTATTTGAAAAATATTCTTTACATACATATATTCTATACAATATATTATTTAAAGAAAAATCAATCATTATACTTATATCAATAATTGTATTTTTATTTGTACAATCTTACAATTGATACTGTTGCAAGACAAAATTATGACTTTCGACTCAGGCGCACAATATTCTGATATAAAATATTCGCCGTCAGATGAGAATAGCGACTACACAGTGACGGGAAATCTATAGATCAATTGCTCGTGGTAACGAAAATAAAATCGCATCTGTTTGAATACTTAATGGTCGCGACATCAGAGCTATTGATGATGTTGCGCAATGTAGGTATTAGCAGAGCAACTTCGGAAATGTCGCGTGTCCCACAGGTATACATATGTACATCCGATAAATCATAAAATGATCGGGATCGAGAAAAGCGTTATTATTCCAGGTGTGTATCGTTTTTACTCGAATAATCTTTAAACGTTTATTATTTAGCTGCTGGAATTGCAAAAAAAATTAATATAATATATTTTACTGATGATATATAAATATAAAGTTATAATATTTTTCGATATAATCCGAATAAATTGAGATTGTGACTAATACATTTCTATAAAATGTATTCACCGATAAATTTGTATTTTTGATATCAATATAAGAGAAACAAATAATATCTCGTTTTAATAACACCATAAAGTAACATAATACATATACCAAAGAGTAACGCAACGTTTGGCGCATTAATTTACATTCTGCTATTTCAAAGTGCACGCCCGCAATCTTGTCAGCTCGCCGCTTTCCGCGAGCATTCCGCTCCGTTAAAAGCTGCACGAGCTGTTGCACGCGATACTAATGTCGTCGTTACGATACGTCTAAAAACTGGATGGTCGTGACAAAAAGAAAAGGAAACGGTTCGCGGTGCGCCCTATGCCGCAGGTCCCGACGAAGAAGCAGAGCCTGACAGGCAAAGTACACGAGCCAAGTTCCTGTTGCCTCGTGAATTTAAGGAGGGTAAAGCAATTAAGTCGATAGAACGCTCGCCACATTTGCGAGATTGCCGGATTACGCGACGTTCCGTGCATAGGAAGGAATATGTCCTGTCTTTCAACAAAGGCATTCGCGAATTAACCGCCGGAAGTAATAAACGAACAGACATCAAGGCAATACACCTTTTCTTATAACTCATTTTTGTTATACAATTATTGTTAATTAAAAGGAGAATAATTATTTTATGTATATCTAATAAATTTATCTTATTGTAATTCAATTAAGTGTTGAATTATATATATATATATATATACATGTATGTATATAAAAGAGTATTTTAGTACAGAGTCTGTCGATATTCATCAACCGAACACTCGTGCCTTTTCAGAAAGCAGTACATCGTTCCAAAGGAGCCCGCTGGACGCTTTTCGTATTCTCATAACAACTTCAAGGAGCGCACTTTGAAACAGAAGAACGTCAGCGCTTGCGACCTCGCTGCAGTCGAGGGGCACTCTAGCCATAAATTACACGAATAACTTCCCCGCACGTCTTAGCCGCCGCACGAGGTCTTTGTGGAAGGTCCTTGCGCGCGATTTCGCGCACAGTGCGCCTTTTGCGCGCGTTAATCAGAAATAAACCGCGGAAAGGAAAGTAGTTAGCAAGCACGGCGGCCCAAAGATCGGTACTGAGAAACGCGAGTGCAGCAGAAGTTTACAATTAACGGGAATTATTTTTGAGATTTTCAATTACGTAATACAAAGATATTAGGCAAAATGCGAATAGATGGAAAAGAGATTCGCTTTATATCTTTTTATTTGAAATGTACCTGTAGACACAGAGAATTCAGCACAATCAAAAAATATATACATATGTATTTCATTATTCTGTTAAAAAAGATACCCTTAATCATTTAATGTCAATATCGAAGCATATTCCAGACATAGATTTGTAATCAAATCAAACGGAAATATCAAAATAAAAAATGGAAATAATACAAGCGTATTTCTCACATAGACGTTCATCTATATCTCGTTATTGCGTCGGTGAATGTTCTCTACAACTGCTCCAGAAAACTAACTACAATAACACTCTTAAACTAATTATCGAATAATAGGATTTACACACGGTCATTGTTGCACTATTTCTATGCGAGACGCTTAATTTATTAATTGATTTGCATAGACCCGCAAAAGAATAAAAAAATTGGAACGCTATTTTTTTCCCTTCGATCGATTGTCCGATTTTCAACGAGGAATAAAAAGATCGAGAGGCGTAGCGCACTTGGAGTGCACCACGATGGTCACAACTTCCGAACTTTTCCCGTTCTAAGCGCGTTAAGATTAAGAACTATAAAAGAATCAGCCCATAAAAATGTATATTGTAAACATGGGTCCTTGGGACGGCACCGTTAACTCAAGGGTGGCGGCGCGGCTGCCTCTCTCGCGCCGTGAAAGAGCCGCGCAAACTTTCCCATTTGCCTATTTTACATACAAGATGTTCTCCTACTTAATATTTCACTCTCACGAATTATCATCTTATTCTGGCGCGGATGTTGCAGAAAAATTTATTTCTGAATAATTCCACCGGGATGTGGTTTGCATTAATTAATTATCACGAATTTATTCCACATATGCTTTAGTATATATGTAAGAATCTGTTAATTTGCTGACAAGCAGTCGAAGAAATGTAGGAAAATCATCGAAAATGCATAAAAATTTATTCTTGAACAATTCCACCAGAATAGTTAGCACATATTACTTATTAAAAAACAAGTGAATATACTCTACATATATTTTAGCACGAGTATAAGAACCTGTTAAAGTGTTGACAAACAGTGAACAATTTAGGAAAACCGATGAGAATTTCATTTAGATCTATTATGATGGAAATGACGCGCGCGTCAGAAAATTTATATTAAAAAAATTAAAATAGCGACACAGATATCTCGAATAGTACCCTTTTCAAAGATTCTTCTGGACGCATAGGAATTCTGTGTCACATCGCTGCTGTGCCTTATCTCAAGTTAAATGTCTTATGCCGTTTCTCGGCGATGCAAATTGCATCGGGACATTTAACTGATCGTAAAGGAGGATTTGCCGGCGGCAGTCGTTGCGCATGACTGCGGTTGCAGTCATTAATCGCTCCGCGCGCGATATCGACCGCGATAAAGTAATGAATCCGGAAAATCATATATACCCCCGGGAATTATACGAGTCGTAAGGTTGCGCGATTATCGCGTGGGGCACGTGTAAATTTTTTTTTTACGGCGTATAAAGCACAATTAAAAAGCCGGTGGCGGCCGCGCTTTCATTAAATTAGCGCTGCGCAACTCCGCAGATTGCTCCGAGATGCCATGAACTCGTGATATTAAAACTGTTATTATTATTATGTGTCATTATTATATTACCATTCGCCTATTACCTCTGACGCGTTTGTTAATGGAATTCTAATTAGGCGGTGTAGAAGCTCGGCTACGTTTAAAAATAGGATATGATCAGAAAGCGTCATTTATATTGATCTACACCTGCAGAATATCGCTTAGGCATCGCCTTGTACGTATATTACCGTACCCCCTGCGTGGTGCTTATATAATATCATTCATCTCGAATAGTCATTAGGTTTAAACATAATATGCGACTACGCCGGTTATTTTACGCAAATGTCATGTAAATTACGTTTTCGAATTGCCGAGTAATTCGCAGCGATGGAATGTATAAAATCGCGCACGATACATCGACGTACCTGCGATAGGAAGAATCCGAAGAAATCATCGTCACATTAATTAAACTGAGTGTCGTGTTACGATAACTAATATTTCCGCAAGATAATCATTGCGTCGCATAGTGCATAGTGAATAAAAAAAAAAGAAATAACAGAGGGCACGGTTCTCCCCGCGTGTCCCGTCGCTTAAAATCTGCCTCTAAGCCATTCGTCTCGACGAAGCGACATAATTTCAGCGGTGACAGCACAGCGGTATTCTCGACGGTGCTCAACGACGCGTACGACCGCGAGGACAGCCGCCGTTAGGAAAACGTGTATCAACGCCGCGGCGGGGAAAAACTCGCGGCGGCGATATAAAGCTGAAGATATTAGCATGACAAGCAGCGAGCATCAGATTGCCGGACCTAAAAGCTGGCCCCAGAAAAGCGAGCGTAACCACCACCCCCGCCACCCTTCCCTTGCTAAATCGTCCGTGCGCTTCTAATGGACTGCCAGCGGCGAAAGTTTCGTCATCCTCCCTGATACCGCCGGAGGATCCGCGCGTCTCTCTTGCGCATTTATCTGACCACCTGGGCGCGCGTGCTTCTCTCAAGTTCCCCGGATGTACAGGACACGTGCGCGTGCGATCAGTGGAGAGGAGGAGGGGGAGATACGAACGCATGGTCCTTCGGCGGAGTCGCCGCGGCTTCGTCGACGCGGCTTCGTTAATGCACCTCGCAAAATGCGCGCCGCCTGACTTGGATCGAATGAAAAGACGGAAAGGTTTTCTCCGTACATACGTATGTATGTACTGCACGTTCGCGTATATATTTTGTATATACGAAGCACTTTGGTGAGAGAGTCTTGCCGATGCGCGAATGCAAATCTTGATGAGCGAGCCACGACGTGCGGGCGTGCATATGCGCATGAATCTACATTCGTACGTAATAGTTGTGCATAGATTCGCTAACGTACAACACTCCGATTTGACATAAACGATAATACACGGTCGGGCGAAATAGGCGAGGGAAATAGCCGTGATCGTTCCATCCACCGCATTTTCACGCAACACTCCTCGGAAGCTACAATACGACAATTGATGCCGACGATTAATCTTTGCCAGCGATCGCCGCCCGACCGGCGGGGGAAAGTGCACCGGGGCGAAAGAGAGCGCGTTAACTTTTCAGCGCGCGGTGCGCCGGAAGCGGTCAACAGGAGTTCCGCACACACGGTCTGGCGGCCGCAGTTTAGTTAACATTATTGTCACATAGATGGTCGCGATAATCGTTTTATAAAAATTAACATCGATTTTATAAGCGAATTTGCATGAAAAATCCGCTCTCGGGATGCCGCGCAGGGACTGCGTATGACACGTACCGTGTATGCGCGCACATATATTCGTCCTATGTACATACGACTCCTGGTTGCATGCACCAGACCCGGGCTGCATGTATCGGCGCGCGTATACGCTGCCGCATATAAAATCTACCTGCATCACAGAGAAAGAGGGAGAGAGAGAGAGAGAGAGAGAGAGTGAGAGACCGCGCGCGGTCGCGCGCCTGTGTGAACGCGAGACGTAAAGTGCGGACGGCCAGGTGCGCCGGGGATTCGACATATTTTAGCGGGCGATTTGCAATTTAAATGTCATAATTAATGATGTCCCGTCGCAACGCACGGCGCCGCACCGGTCGCCGAAAAGTGGCGAAAAAATGCGGCGCTAAAGAGCAATCGCGGTGCGCGGGTGAAAAAAGAGACACTATGATGGCGTTCCGCGGAAGTACGAACCGATTCTGTTAAATTCCCACGAGAAATCTCACGGGGATCATTCGTAATACGCTTCTGCGTTTCTTGAATGTCCGCGAATTCGCGAACGAGAGTTGCCAGCATCGTTAAATCCTTTCGCGCGGAATCGAACGATTCGATACATTTCGCGGGGCCGGCAAATTATGCGACGTTAGAGCTTCTCGTAATGGAAAACAGTGTAGTTAACAAAAAGTATGCATAATCGTATCGAATGTCGGACTTGAAATACAAAAACGCAGGGACACTCTCTTATGAGAGCGCTCGCGAGCATCGGAGAGAGCCCCGATCGCCCGGGGGACGCAAATGCATCGTAGTAATGTATTTTCATTTAAATCCATAAGCGCGGGCTGTATCCATGTGAATATTGTTAACATTATTACTTTCGCGTCACGGTTACTTGAAACCACGCGGATTTCTGTCGTATAACTGCGACGAGTCGGCATAATTAACGCGTTGGTCTCGCGGAGTCATTTAATTCATTTAATAATTCAGCTGTTTAAATGTTTACACGGCGGCGGGACGCTGTCAGCGTTAATCATGCGTGAATCCGAAACGGTCTAATTGAAGTCTCCTGTAATCAGTATTTCTAGAGTCTCCTGTACCCTGGACAAATATTTTATTTAATGTTTCGCCGTACGCGCATATCTTGCTTTAACAGAAACCAGTTAATGCTTTGATCTAAAATGAAAAAGCAGGACAGCGTTATTGAATTCGTCTTGGCTGATAAAGATTTCTTCACAAAATTAGATGGGTAGATCTCATTTATAGCATAAAAGTAATATATCTGTAATCAAACTTCCCGATTGATTATTAAAACTAAGAAATAATTTTACAAATATAAAATTCGATTTCGAGTCGTGACTTCGTACTGAAATTTACGTAAAATTAACGGACCCGATAATATTGTTGTCAGCCTAATTGAATGTTAAAGACTGGAAGTCTCGTGCACTTCTTTATTCGCTTTCCGTGCAGCAACTTTGACGACGCAATCAAAGCCCCCTATTACCCACGCGAATTTCGCGTAACAAGATGCATGCGCTGCAGCTTGCGCGACGGCTATAATCGCGGCGTATACAGCACGTTGAAATATCGACAGCACGCGCGGGCGTATACGTGCATACAAGGCAACTAGAAAGTAACCCGGTCGACCTCCCGTTATGCTATTTTTTCGCGTTGCACTCCCGGCCGATGATGGACTCCTGATCGAGTCGCTGCCTGCCGGTGGCGTAAACGACGAACGCAATCGCGTCCACAATCGAGCCGAGCACGACGCGTCACAATCGATAAGACGATTGTAATTTATCGTGCCTCGATGACGACGATCTTTTTCCACCTGGTGGCCCCATGAAAAGGTCGCGGCTGACTAATGGGAATACGTGACTGGGAGCTTTGAAAATAATTCAATGCACATTCTATTAAATATACTCTATTAATAGGCATTGAAAATCTCGCGGCGCCGTGGCGCGGCCGATCGCGCGACGATTGCGGATATTACTTCGAGGATCGTAAAGTCGGGAATTTGAATTTAACGTAACTCAAGAGTCACGAGTTACTTACGGTGAGCGTGAGACTTACGGACACGCGAGACTATTCTTTATTCGTTAATTTTCAGAGTACGAAGATGCAATCCGCGCACGTGCGCGAGTTAAAGCAAGCCATCTTCCGTGCAATTGTCGAGATAAAAGAAGCCGCGGATGCGTGCTCATTAATTCTCCGCACGCGCTCATTGTGTCACGCGGGCGAGCTGCGCCTTGCCGTTGTGCAGAAATATTTTTATTACCGTTCGCGAGAGCGATCCGTCTTCCCGGGGGAGAGGAAAGCAGCGACCTAATAGAATCCGCTTGGAAAGGAGAAAGGGACACGAAGAAGGGAGTGCATTTTACCGGCGTGCACCTGACGACATTACTCGATAGCGCGATTGATGGCCGGCATTAATAAACGGCATACGAGCCGATGATTTAATTCCGCAGTGACATTTAATCGCAAACACGAGTCTCAAGTTGTCCCGCGCATCTATGCGGGAGATACTACGGACGAGTCTCTCGGCGATCCTTTTCCATTCGTCGCGCTCATTTCGATCGTGCGTGAGTGCAATTACGGGGATCTTTGTCGCCCTCGGAGTACTTAACGAGCAGAACGACTTGGGGTCCGTTGTTCCGCGACCGAGTTTGCGTCTCGTCGGAATGTTGAGCGCGTTGTATCGCGTGCGGATCGCGACGCGATAAGGCAAGCGCGAGCAGCCGCGGTCGGGGCGAACCGAGCGCGAGAATGCGCGCGGAAAGGGAAAGGACATCGATGTAAAATTGCGCGTTTCTCTGTCGCGCGGTTTCCCCGAACGGCTCTGCGGCAACGCTAACGCGTGTAATTTGCATCGCCGGCGATGCAATTAAGATGCGCGACACGTGCGCGCGGGAGTCGCCGTAGTGCCGTTGCGCCAATGTATTAAATTAAACGGATGCGATCGGCGGTGGATAAAAATAAAATTATTAGCAAGCTCGGGAGTTCGTTGTACTAATTCAATTATTAACAACAACGCGGTGGGGGAGCGGTTTTGTGAATTATTTAAATAGTTAAGCCCAGAGTGCGTGGATAAGCGGGGTGAGTTGAAACGGTTCAGCTCTCTTTTCCAATTTTAAATATTTTGTATTTACTACAATACACATGTTATTTTTAATATTTCATATAAAGCGTCCAAAATTTTTGATTTCGACGAGTAATATATATATATATATTACACTCTGTATATATATATATATATTACACAATATATACATATATTTTTTTTTACGGCAAAGGCCTTCGTTTGTCTATTTTCAATTGTAATCTGCTTTAGATTAATTTTAAATTTCGGCGTTCTTACCGCGACAGATTGATTTGAAGACTATTGTATAGATTCTTTCACTATGTATAAATTCTTTTGTGAGATCAGAATTCAAATGTCTCGACGAAACTCTCAAATCAAGACGGCGAATTATTTGCAACTAAATAATATTCCTGATCATGAAAAAAATAAAACCAAAGAAGAAACTGTCCAGATATTCTTAAAGACGTTAACGACGTATCGTGATAGCGGAGCGGAAATGGATACACGAGAATAACTCGAGACGAAACGAGATATGACAGCACAGCGAGATAAAATTAATATGCTGACAAGTTCTGTATCCAGCATTTCTTCTCGAGTATAATGCGATTTCTTTTTTAATTCGACCCTCGAAGAGCATCCTTACTGCCGCTGAAACATCCGCCTGTATCACGCATTACTGAATACCATGTGGTCTTCAATCCGGAATAATTCGCACCACGATTCGCCTATTAGATGAAAATCAGAGTCAGCCGTTCGGCATTAAATGAGCAATCGGCACCAAATATGAATACCAGCTCTTGTCCTCCGCTAGACGATCCGCGATTAGCGCGTGCACCAAGCACGCTCCGTCGCGTCGCGGCGAATCGCCGTTATCTCTCGGGAATATATCCGACGCGACGGCGGAATGGGAAAATTCTTGCGATCTGTTGCCTTAACAAATACACGCGTTACGTGGCATCTAAAAATAAACGGGTAACACAACGGTATGCCTGCGATAACGGTGCGCGCGCGCTCGCTCTCGTTTACATTTACATCATTCGATCTTTAGTGTAACAGCTCGTACGCGCGTTAGGGGCTGTAAATAAACGCGCCGTCATACGCTCATCCCGAATGATCGACGGGGATTAAGATGCTCTTAGCGCTGACGGAGCGCCCGCGTTTTCGCACCCCAGAATTGGCTCGCGTTCTCATTCTCGGCCGAGCTCAACCGATGACCGACGTTAGAAATAATAGAAATAATGTCGATGTTCTCGATATTAGGGCGCGACCGACGCTATCGATTTTTTTTCCGTCTGCGCGCGGATAGTCTTGCACGAACGCGCGAATAGTTCCTAATGGAATTTACGATGCATTAGCACGGAAATTATGCGTTGCGGATCTCGTGACGATGTATGAATGTCTTTTGCTACAATTTCATATACTCCGGGGCTTGATACGGCGTCTCGTTATCTCGTAAGGGCGCGCAAGCACAGCGCGCCGCCGCAATAAAGAGAGTATAATTTAATTTCTTGCCGCCCTGTGCAGCGTTCAGCGCATCGCAAACCCCGGCGCGGCGGTAGATGTAGAGGCCTCGCGATGCCACGAGTGCAGTAAAAGCTGATGCGTCGTATGAAATATGCGAATAAGGATACCTGGAATGTAGATAAAGAGATATCACGTGACTCTGGTATCTGACGAGGGCAAGATATCCGCCAGAACGGAGCCACGGAGAGCTGGACTTTACGTCGTCGCTCTCGTAAAGGAGAAAAGAATGAAAATCTGTGCGATCGCGAGAATAGACGGTACGTCAACTGCGTCGACAAGAAATTTTGCAAGGGATTCTCTTTTTTTCCTTGATACTTTTGCTTTAGACCGATTTTTTTTTAAGTCTCTTCCTATTAGCCACTCATTTGGCCTGAGGCCTGAAAAAACGCGCGACCGGTAAAAATTTTTACGATTATATCCAACGTATTTACGATACGGCTAACGGAGATATAGTTGGAAAATTATGGGCTATGAGATATAGAAATACAGCCGCCGATACCCATTTCGGTCCGGTTGCTCCAGTAATCTTTGGCACGAAAAGCCCCCCGGCATTTTATGAGTGATTTGAATCACTCAACTGAAACCTCCGTATTGGCGAACGTTTCGACAATTTTTGACAATTTTTAAATAAATATCTAAAATCAAGGGACGTTAATGATCAAACGTTAATAATAATAAAAAAAAAACTTCTATACTTTCGATTATTAGATTATTAAATTGGATGATTGTTGATATAGTTATATCGGTTTTAACACATCGTTGTATCTGTTAACGCGGTTAAAACTTACAATATATTGTACGTATATTCAGATAACTATCGTGTCGCCGGCAGAACATTTTAAAACATTTTGTCAAAAGATTTATAGGAAATCCGGCAGATTACACGATACTAAATCTATGGGGGTGACCCGAATTGCCGGAGTAACGGAGGAACGACGAGTCGTCCGGTTTATTGACCTCGCTATTATTGACAGTTTAAAAAGTCGATCGATCGTTGGATTGGACAAACGCGGGGGCAGGTAGAACGAGCGTCGGGACGGAGGGAGGACGGTGGATGTGCCAGACGAATTCTAAATACGATTCTGAGACAGAACACGCGGCCGTCCGTCAGTTATCAAATAAATGGCGGCAAAGAGGAGGCGGCCGGCGGCAGCCCGAATGGCCAGGTTGGAAAACGATAGCGCGCAACGGTTATGAAATAACGATCGCCGGGGCTCGTCGGTCCACAACGTGACACGTATACACGACCCGAACATTTATTTATCGACAATTCGTTTTACCTGGTCCGTTATTTACGGCACTCGTGGGCGGGAGAGAACCAGAGAGAGGAGAGAGGGAGAGAAGAATGAAAGAGAGAGGGAGAGAGAGAGAAAGAGAGAAAGAGAGAGAGAGGAGAGGAGAGAGGGAGAGACAGACTGTTCGGCCGGTTATCATATCGTCGTTGAAACACGGTCGAACACCGGACATCGTAGTTACGTCAAACTCTATCGGCCGGCCCTAGTGACCCTTCGTCATGGGCACGAATTTGCCGGGCATATAAATCGACAACGGAAGATTTAGGCTGCCGACTCGCCGGGAAAAATCGCACAGCATCACGAATATTCAACACGTCTGATCGGTTATGCAACGTAATGATAGCGATCAATCTTCAATTTCTTATTCGAAGGTTTCAGTAGTTTGCGCGCTTCATCAATAACGATTTTATTTAAAGTTATTAGAACTCTCCATTATGAGATGCTTCTGCTTAGTAAAGGCAATAATAAATGTTAAAATATCTTATATCAAGATCGAGTGATGTCTATCTCTCGAGAAATTCGAAGTCGTAATTTCTTCAATTTATATGTTAACAGACTCGATCTCATGCATTTATTATCGTATTAGACAACGTCAGAAATTATCTTTTACAAAATTTCCGTAATTTTAAAATAAAATTGAAGGAGTTAAAGTCACTAGCCGTTAATTTCTCGAACCACTCTTGTCATATTTTACGTTACTTTTATGAACCGTAGCGAGTTAATGGTAAAGCGGACTATTCCCTCATTATCTTCATCGAGGTACGGTCAAGCGCTGCGCTGTTATCGGTACGACATGGTTGCTTATGCAAATTACACATTTCTAAATAATTTACTCGCAAATGCAGAATTTTATCCGGCAATGGTTATAATAAATACAATGAAATGTAAATGGGCATCGATAATTTTTCATCACATCAAAACAAATATACGATGCACCGCGGCGTACGATATTGGTTAATTAAGAAAAATAGAAAGTTGCAGTTTGCCATTACATTAAATTATTAAACTTCGTGTCGAATGGTTTCCACAGAATGTCCCCGAAACCGAATTGTTCGCGTTTGGCCGATGAAATTTTTCGATTAATCTGGAGTGGATTTCTCTCAACGCGCGACAGAGCTATCAAAAGCATCGATGGCTTATACATTACTCCGATATAAATCGTCCGGTATTACTCACTGACCTCGAAACATTTTCGACCTTCGGTGGCGACCGGGCCGTAATTAATCTCGCTTAACTCACGCGTCAAAGACGAAGAATGCGAGAGTAAAGGCAAGCGATATAGCACATTGTCAGCGTCGATAAATGCATCACCCTGCGCGTAAAATGCACTTCCACCGGTTGCGCGGCACCGTGCCTCTTTCCCTTTTACCTTTTGGTTTTTTTTTCGCCGCGTCTGGCGTGTAAATGGCCAAGTTAACGCGTGTGCACGCGTGCGTTGCGAGTTATGTCACCGGCGCTCCAGCCCGGTGAGTTCATCGCGAGAAATCGAGATGCACATCACGGAAAATAGTGACATCATGTTTCGCGTAACGCCCGTCGGTGCCCCGATCGCCCGGCGGGAAGGGAGGCAGGACGTATAATAATACGGTCGTCCGTTTTTAGCGTCGCTGACGAATTCGGCGATTTTAGAACGATCGAATGGCCGTTTCCGCGCACGATCGAGTGCGGCGATGAGAGCTGCGGATGCGCTGCGGCGCATATTTCTATTATTCATACGCATACGTAAACCGTATTACGTCGGTTGTCAAGTATTCATAATTAAATCTACTTATGATCCAATTTAATTAAAATGCGATATCACATGAATTGGAAATCCGCTCATCTCGTTGATGCCCGCGAGCTAAGCGAGGACCGTTCGACTTTAATTGAGCTGCGCGAGCATGACGCGCCTGCGATTCGAACGAAGCACTTTGTAGGCCAACGGCTAATCGAGCCGCCACGCCGCTCCTTGAAAACGATTTGTCGCCTGTCCCTCTCGATGAGGGGGTTTGAATTTCACGACTGTCGGGCGAAACATCAAGCGTTTCGATGAACCGATCATCCTGCGACTAGAATTTTCTAGAGGAACAACGCGAGGGCGGATATGTGGGCGGGTCGTTACGTTCCTTGAGAAAACTGAAAGCAACTGAAACGTCCCTGATAATACGTCGCGGGGCATTACGTATTCTGTGTCAATGTCAGAAATTCGTTCGAGAAAAACGTGTCGTGGATCGGCGTGAAACGAGGATTGCTGGCCTCGTTATGCTCCCTCGCCGCGGATCTAATTAAGCATTCCGGTGTGGGCAGGATAATAAAGCTATCTTGAACGAGCGGGAATGAATTATTGCTGCGAAGAGGACGACGATAAATTCGAATTTCGATTCCGCGTGTTTGATTCCGAAAATATTGTAGCAACGTAATGGGAACGAAAGAATTATTCGGCGATATTCGCGCATGATTTATGCAAACTCGTTGTACTTTATGCAACGCTGTGTACATCCAGTCTCCTCACCTCCTCACGCATCGATTCTCACCGTTAAATACTTAAATAGCAACATGTACAGCGCGCGCTGAAAAATTTACGGATGGTATCGACAGTCAACCAAATAAGGATCATGCAAATATTTGGTTACGCGCGCCGTTCTGCCGATAATCCATTATGTCGTGAAACTTTTAGCATGCTTGTCGACGGGCCGGTTTTCCCAGCGACATACTGTATCAATGTCGTGGTAAGAAAATATGGACTGTCATGTGTCCTAAGCGAAGCGTCAGCCTCGAGAACATCGTATTAACAAAGGCATCGCTTACTTGCGCTGCGCCTCAACCCTTCATTTCGATTTTCGCGCCTGACAATTAAGAGGATGAATATAGCACCGCGGCCCAGTATTTAATATTCGAGCGGTTTCAGAGTCACGCCTGATCAGTTACGACTAGTTCTCCTTGCTTTCCGATACTGTATTTTTTTTCTCGTACATTCATAAATCACACTGTTTCCAAATCTTTCTTGTTTAAAGTTTGGACGGCCGTACTATTTAGGGTGCACCCACCGGGTCTCAGGCACGTTTCTCAACTTTGTGTTATAGTCTCGGACGAGCGAGAGCCTCGGTAAATTTAGGGTTGCACCACCGATCTCCGCCCGGCCACAAAACGCCAGTCTCGTCGTCGTGACACCGTTCACCATCGATAAATCGCGCCCGGGATGACCAGGTGAGACCGGAACGTGGGTGACCCGACAAGCAAAGCCGTGCGCGTCGAGCGTGGGAGTTCAACGGGTGCCACAAAATCTAACGCTTAACGCGCGTGATTCTTGGAAGCGCCTCGTGCGATCTGGCGCACTCTTGCCGCGACGCTTATGCAACCGCCTGAAACTTATGGTCATTGGGCTATCATCCGCGGGCGTGACGCCACCTTTGCGCCGTTCGTCTCGCCGTCCGTCTTTTACGGCGGTCTCGCGGCTAGCGACGAGTCGTTTCCACTTATAATCGTGTTCCCGCGGCATCGCTCCCGTCCACATCTTGTTGCCGCCCGACGGTGATGTCATCGTGAATTCGGCCCTTCGTGGATATTTTGCATTGACCATTGACCGTTCTTGATTGATGATGGACACAAGCAATTTAAGCAATTGTCTAGCATTTCATATTTTCAGGGACTTTGCGCTTTCAAATACGCTCCCATCATGAATTTCTAAGGCTGACCTCCAATAAGGCTGACCAAAAAGTAAAATTTAGAAACGTTTATAAATTGATATGTACATAAATGATAAATATCTAAAAATATAATTTACGAGTTTTTATTTTGGTATCGGCGTGGAATAGTTACTAAACAGTTTTACTTTATTATAGTATACAAAAATAAGTATATCTATCAATAGTAGAAAACGTTTGTCCAGCTCCAAATATTTAGATTAATTGCACAACGCATCTTTAGCGAACAAAATAACCGTGTTGCAAAGGCGATTTGTTGACCATCATGTTTTATTAATGAAAAATGATTGTTCTCGTAATGCGCCAAAGCAATTAAATATTCATTACGTTTTCCAAGTGCGCAGACTGAAACTGCATTATCAAATCAAGACTAAATGGAGGATTCTGACAAGGATAAAGTCATCAAGATAAGAACTTTGGTTGATAGCTTCCACGTGCTGCGTAAGTCAAACGCAATTCTTATCCGCGTGATGCGCTTTGTTAAATCTATTTCCATCTCTCTTGACCGGAAGCGCGTAACACCCGCAGTATCTCGCGCAAGAACACGAGCGAATCGCTCAAGGCCCTCGAGTGAATTCACGATAAAAGAGGAAGTTCGCGCGCGTCAGCCACAATGCTACCAGCGGTTTTTAGTTATGCCGCACTAAAAGCACTTTTTACGCATATTAATCCGTAATAAAAGCGCGCCGTGTTTTACTTGGCACGTAACATTATAGACACTCAATCTGACATGGGCAAGATACGGGGATGTATTATAAAAATCGAGATCAAAGTTATCGATAAGCGAGGAGAGGCGGGGAGAGAGAGAGAGAAAGAGAGAGAGAGAGAGAGATCGTCCGAATAACACTGAAATTTTCACAAATCCCGCGAATAATAAATGTACCGTAAAATGCTTTTCAGATCCAGAGGAATCAAAGGGATGTGAATAAATGAAGGGGTCTCTTAATAATGCCCCGTGATTTCGAGTCTGGATCTCTCTGCGGTCCACAGAGAAATGGCCTCCCTGGGTTGGCGAACGGAATGGAGAACGGGATGAACCGAGCGCGCGCGGGGTTGCACCGACGCGACGGTCCGACACAAACAGCGGGGAGGACGTCGGATAAAGATGTGCCGTCGATTACATCACGGGAGAAACATCTTAACCGTAACTCGGGCGCACTGGTGTACGCACCTACGAGCAGTATACTGTTCCAATATGCATTAGCGCGACAGGCACGCTACGTGAACGCCAAGGTGAACGTAGACGACGACGAATAATTTATTGTACCCGTCACAGGCTCGCGATATCGGGCGTCCACTATTTACCGTGTCGGTGCGTGCGATACACGTCGTCATCTCGCCTTCGGAGTACGCCTTTCGTCGCGGTTAGGTTACACTTATACGACTTACGGACTTGTATAACCTGGCCTTCGCGTACTGTCGAGCTCAAAAGTCGCTCGAAATTTGTCGCCTATTTATCGGGAAATAATAGCTGTGACGCAGCGTGTGTACGAGCTAATTAAAAATATAAAATGCTATACAAAATTAAACTCAAATTGATTATTTTATCAAGTTTTTTTATCAAGTCCGGATCCACTAGCGCCATTTACTTCTGCTGGTATTAATATTAATGAGGGCTTTGTAATATGTTAATATGTCGACGTATGTACGCGCGTTATTTATCTAATATTATTATTGTTTTTATTGCTTAATTATAATTAGACTCGTTATTTCTTTTTAGGCGCTCTTGACGAATTGATCTAGACAAATGAATGTGTGAGACACACACACAAATATGAAATGTTACTTTCGAAAAATATTAAATTATTTACCTAATATTATTATTATATTCATGTTTGTCATTTAATTATTAACAATATGTAATATAATTATTTTATTATTATTATCTTCTTAGGCGCTTGAATTGCTCGAAATGTAGCTCTAGTGACACAAATTTGAAGTGTCACTCAATAAGCAATAAATTATGTACATGTGTATAACACGATGTAAATAAATGAAAAATGTTCATGTATCACAAGATATTTATGGAATCCATTTACTCTTCCTGTTCCTAATTGAC
This sequence comes from Tetramorium parvispinum, assembly GCA_011638315.1. Lineage (NCBI taxonomy): Eukaryota > Metazoa > Arthropoda > Insecta > Hymenoptera > Formicidae > Tetramorium > Tetramorium parvispinum. The sequence continues at coordinate 25,276 of VBVR01000597.1, read as the reverse complement.
GCATTAACCCGAGTTATGCAATTGCGTGCAGCAGCAAATCAGAAGAAGCGCATCGATCTAAACGCGTCGCGAAGAAGCTTTGCGATGACGAGATTTTTCACAGATCCATTCACTCAATGAGTACGAAGAAGTGAATCATTGAGTAGGCGGCCGCTCCCGTTAAACATCATAATTTATATGACATTTGCTACACAATTGAGGCTTAACCATAATTGATGACGCGATAATGAGAGGTAAAAAGAGATTTTACACAATGCGTGAATTCAATTTAAAATAGTTTGACGAGCAGCATCGGCGAGTTTCGAATTGGTTACTTGAACATTCGTGCCTTGAAAATTATGAATCAGCGCGTCATGCGGCGGATCGATGATGCATCGTGCCGCTTCTATGTACTTCTTTATTCTTTAGATATTTTTATATTATGACATGTACAATATTATACATATTATGTGTGTGTGTGTGTTATTGGATATAAGATTTATTACATTTAATATTAAAATCTAAGAAACGTTTCTTGGCGGCCGTTGGTTTACTTTATAACCAAATCTGAACTAAATCTGAAAATTTACTGTGATAAAAATATAAATTCGAAAATTAAGAAGTTCTTTTACAGTTTAAACAGCACTAAAGTTTTAAGATAGAAACAAAAAAATTAGTTCAACTAATAAATTATTAACAATCAAGAAGTTACTTTAAGATAAAAGATATATTGTAAAAATCAGTTTTTCAGTCTTTTCTTTTTAACAATTTAACTTTTTTACTTCACCTCACAGGATTAATATATACGCTGCAATTAAAATGTTCTATTAATTATCATTTTCTGTAGATGCTGAGAGTCTTTTTTTAAGGTTTATGTGAAATCTTTTACTTTATCAAAATTTCTTTATTGAATGATAAGAGAAAGATTGTGAGAATCACTGAAAAAATTTTTTGATCGACATTTTTTCTGTTCATTACATTTTCTTGGAATCGTATTTCGACTTTCGAAGGCGAAAGAAGCAGAAGAAAGAGGATGGGCGGAAGAAAAGGAAGAACCAAGAAATTTGATAGACTGCAGGGGGGTTGGCGGAAAGCCGCGACTATGCGTGTGTGTCCCTGGTAAAGCATGTTTACTTCGAGGGACGCGAAAAGGATGGGGGGAGGGAGAGCAGTCTCAAATCTAATAAGTCCCGAGAGCAAATATCTCCACGGAGGAAAACGTCGTTCCACCATGGTGGATATATTTCCGACATTTTTTTCCTAGATCGCGGCGACTCTTCGTACGCGATTTTCTCTGATGGTCACCGCAATTAACCGCTTTTATCGCACGATTTTCATGATAATCAACAACTATGCTAATAAGTTCAGATAATAGGAAAATCTGTAAAAAGATGCTGTGTAAAGACATTCAAGAATTTCAAAACGTTTAAATATTTTTGGATGTCTTTTGCGTCGTTTGGAATACATATGTCTTCATTTATACTCATTATTTCTTTCGTGTTTTATCTGTCTGATTAGGCATAAAAATTTACAAAGAATATTTAAGAAGAAATTAAACGAAAAATTTTACAATATTTACTTTTAACGATCATGTTTAGCGACCGTTTTAAAATTGTCGAATCACATTGCTTTTCTAAAAGCAATGTGATCATTCAACTTTTGCGACCTCACCGATAACCGTTTTTCCGTTAACAGTATGAAGAAGAAATTACCGTTGCATGAAGAGTCGGTGCAAAAAACGCCGCGCGAAAAAGTGTCGGACGCTGCAGTGAAAATATCCAGGAACCTGTTAACGTTGTCTCTATCCGAGGAATTAATAGTTACGGGGTGAACCGAAAGCCGCCACGATAGGAAGCCATCGATATTAAGGCGAAGAAACATGCTCAGACGAATAAGCATCGCGCGGCTATCGAGTCGTTCTAGCCGCTCGATATCGGACGATCTCACGATCTCGAGTGTGTGCTTCACTACGTCCTTCGTGGGCCGGAAGTGCTACGTCATAGTCGACGGCCACTTCCGGCCCGACGATGCTGTAGCCGCGCTGCACCCTCGAGAAGAGGGTTGCGCGGCCGTTTGACGGCACCCCGCGCGAAATCGATGGATCGAAGATCCTCGCGCGGGGGCCACGGATTTATGGCATTAATTATCGACGCCCTCGCGTTTTTCCCTCCCCGAGTCTTTTACCGGCGTCGAGAGGCGAGGCTGAAACGACGTATACGTCGCTCGTAAATCGACAAGCATTTAGTCCTTTCGATTGAGACTATCTGAATCGCTTCGAGAACGATTAAGAGCGATTGAGGTGTGTATACTATTCGATAAGAGTTTGCATCTTGGATGGGTTTCAAATTGAAATCTAAAAGTTGAATGCAGGACAATTAAATTTTGTTAACATGTCGTGCAAAGATCAGTATAAATTCGGTTCTAACTAGACAAGAGTGTAAATAAAAACTTAATTTAATAAGACCTAGTCTTGCCGTGCTTGTTTCATTATAGAATTATGCTGTATTAATGACAGAAAAATACACAAGTGAAATCTAAAGGTTAAATACACGTTAAATAAATTTGTTAATATGTCGTGCAAAGATTGGTATAAATTCTATTCTAACTAGATAAAAGGTCTACATCTTACATAAGAACATAATTTAATAAGAGCTATTCTTGTCGAGTTTGTTTCATCATAGATTTATACTGTATTGATGACAAATAAATGCATAAGTGACATTAATATCAAATATACAAGTCGAATTTGACATACTTCTGACACAAATTTTGATAATCAAAATAGACTTTGAGTTATAGAAATAATTCCATGAGTTATAGAAATAAATTCAATAATAGTGTCGTAGAGACATTTACTCTGATATTAAAGATAGACCGTTAATAATCCAATAACCCAATAACCCAAACGTATAGTTTGACGTTCCTGATTACTGTAAGAATTGAATCTAGCACGAATAGCTAAATGAAAATAACAACGACGTATGACGATACAAGACAGCATCTATCCAAATATCCCTGTAAAATTATCCGCTTATCAATCAACCCGCTTATTCCGATAATGCCGCAGTTAACATTTTAATTTAATGATCGCATCGAAATCGTTACATCATATTAATTTGTATCCGTATTACATTTCACATTCGTATCGCATTTAAAATTACGATTTGCACGATTTTCGAAACAAACGGCTCAGATATGCTGGCGTGTTTGGACTTCGATTCTGTTTAGTCAAAAGGGCATTTGAAACATGAGAACGGAATCACTGAAACGTTTTTCTTGCAGTTTCTCGGAGACGCTCTAACGAATCTGAAAACTATTTAAGTTGATCTCAATGCGAGCAGCATGGCTGATCAGCCTTCTGTGCTTCTCATTTCGCGTGCACATCCTCGCGCTTGCTCAAGCCGAAGCTGCTACGGCGAGACACCGTATTTTCATTTAGATAAGGACAAAATTGTTTTGGCTATTTGTCGCGAAACTGTCGAAGATCGTTCGAGTGAATCCGCTCGAGAGAAGGCAGACAGCAATGTACTTGATGAACTGATCGTTCAGATATACTCGGTGACCAATATTTGCGATAAGACCTTTTAATCCATTCTTGAAAGATATTCTTGTTAAATAAGTTTTGATAGGTGAATTAGCGTAACACTCGCAAACAAATGCGAAAAATATTATATGCTCTTTAGCATTTTTTATTTTTACCAAAAGTTGGAAGTGTCTGTGTGTCTCTTATTACTAACTGCTTATTATTAACTGTTTTCTACTGCTACCAACAAATGTGCAGTTGAGTCATTCTTGCTCAAATTATGTACGATATATTAGGGAAGCCTAAAGTTTTCCTACCCTCGTAAATTCTGACATTCAGCTTGAATTGCAAGCTGTTTAGGCTTGTAATTTTACGAAATTATACGCGACAGCGAAAGAAGCGCGAAGCGTTTCGCAAGAGAGATGAGAGGGTGAATCTTGGAGATAAGTGAGATATGAAGATTTTAATTGTACGATCGAAAGAAAATTGGATGAAGTCTACGTTGACGTCGTTTGCTTATGCATACGTTTGATTTCTTTTGCAAACCAGAGGCTTCTTTTTTCCTTCAAAATGTCTTCTGTTTGAATTTCATTGAATTTAAATACATTCCTCAACGTAACTGGATGGTCGTAGAATGAATGCGAATTTTTTCACTCTCTCTCCCCTCTTTCCTACAACTATCTCTTCTTTTTCCGTCCGTTCATCGTTAGTAATATTTGATCACTGAATTAATTAAAGGATGTTAATCGGTATTCTCCAGTTATACTTCTCGGAATTTTCCCCCTTTTTCACTTTCCAGGGCCATTTACGGTCATAAAACTGATCACAAATTCCTGTTACTAATTTATATTATCGAAGCTAGGAAAAGAAGCTCTTTTACTTTTCAACTTATTACTTTTTACTTTTCAATATTTCCATGAAATTTCCAAAGAAAAGAATCTATCATAAAAATTTGATGCGAACAAAATGTGAAGTCTTCTTTACTAATTTCTAAATGCAAAAAGATATAAAGAAGGCAAATAATTATAAATAATTATAAAAGAGACAATACGATATTTTAATATATATTCTATTAACAGAGTTCCTATTCGTCGTCACATGCAGTGAATTTAAGCTCGCTATCAAATCGAACGGAATAAGATAGGAAAACGTAATGAATAGTAGCGACTGAAAAGTAATGAAATATATTTTGAAAAGAGCAGTGTGTTACCTTGGCATTGTAACGGAGCTAGTGAATACGATTTAGGAACCACCGCGGCCGACCGCGAACGATCGAATGTTAGCGCGATTCGCGAATACGTTGCGTGCATACCGAACGCGTCGAACGAGAGACGTGTGTGCCCATAAAAATTGCAGCAGCGGTGTGGATTCGCAATTTCGACCACGCGTTTTGATTAAAAAAATGTGCTACCTCAAAGCGATGAGATCGATTTCGATTAGAAAGCGCAAAATGGGGATTTTAAAGGTGTTTTACGTCCTCGTAAATAAATTTAAGAAACGAGTTTTCGCCTATAGTTGAAGAGTTATCTTCGAGAGGATAATAATTCGACTCAAGGATGTGCAAGAGACTGCGCAAAAGACGTCCGTTTCTATTCTTTTGCCTTTTCATGATCGCACTCACTTTCGCTATCGAAATCGACGACAGTAATCGTTTAATATTGTCGTAAATCCCGACTGCTCGGAATCCTCCGTACTTTGATTTGAGCGAGGAGAATCTATTAACACTGAAACTGTCGTGTACTCTCTGAGCGCGGATCACTTATTCACGCCGTACTAGTTTGTGTATTGGTATTCATTCTCGTCATTTACGCGACAAATAAATAAAGAATATTTTTTTAGCGATGCAGTGCATTCGGAAATTATTGTTGACGAAAACGTATAGTTATATTGTTCTTACGCAAACTGAAATAGTGACCGAAAGCTTTTTGCTTCATTTTGTAACAAGAGTTCAGGAAAAAGCGTAACAAAATCGGGACGCGAAGTAATCAATATATTAATTTTATATATCAATAATTTCATGTTATAAGTTGTAAATATAAATTATGTATGGACAATCGCATAAAAATATAATAAAAGGCAAGGTAAACTCGATATATAATAATCTTGATTTTTTTAGAAAATGTCACTCCCATTAATTTTATACAAACTGATATATAAATTCATATTATTTCGAAAAAAATTATTCTATCTTTAAGCAGATAATTTTCGAGAACAAAATTTCATCTTTAAAATTAAATTTATGAAATCAAACTTTAATAACATTCGAATATTTAATAAAGAAAAAAAATTAAATATAAATCCATCAATTTATTTTATATCATATTTGTAATCTACTTTAATTTTTAAGTTGTCTTTTGATTTATTAAAACTTTAATTTTTAAGTTGTCTTTTGATTTATTAAAAAGCTTCTCAAAAATTCTTTTATCCTGCTCAAAAAATGATATGATAATCAAACAGAAACAAATCCAATTTAATTTAAACATGACATTCTAAAAAACAGTTCGATAGTAATAAGCCTCATCTGAAAGATCTAATAGCAATAATGATAAATTTATCGCGGCGCCATTTGAGAAAACGACGCATGGTTGGGAAATCAAGGCGGATGAGCGCGGTTTACGCGGACGCGTTTTTTACGCAACGCTTTTCTCCAACCGGTACGACGCGGGCGGGATTAGGAGATGTACTAACGAGAGCAACATCGCCGGGATCGCCGACGCATAAACGCAACGCGTCGTTAACGCCGGTTATGGAACTTCCGAGTTTCTTGCCCATTAGCCTGGGCCAGTAGCGGGCGGTCGTTGCCGCGTCGCGAACTTCTGGCCGCTGCTTTACCGCACAATCGTAAATGTATTAATAAATAATAACGAACTTGCTCATACGCCCACCATCGCCGTAGCGGTCCCTACCTTCGCTCGATTCCGCAGCGACGACTTTGAGCCCCGTGTTTTGTCCCCTCCGGCTAGACCTCGACCGTTCTCTCGGCCCATTTCCCTCGCGGTAATCGCGCTAGGCTTGTGTACACATTCGTACCACTTTATGCTCCAATTTGACATTGCCTGCGTCGTCGATTATTATTACAACGATCGAAGACTCAAATTGATAGAGAGATCGTGCTGTATTTTCTAACGAACGTCCAATTGTTCTAAATTACTACTTATTCCGTGCTCTGCCGTTCATTCCAAAAGTATACAAACTGAATATTGAAACGGATCACTTTTAGTTTAAATTGAAATTAATACATAAAATGAATTTATAACAAATTCATTTTATTTATAACAGATTCTGTTTGCGACGCAGGCATTGGTACTAACGCGCTAAAGAAATGGTCATTGTTTAATTGATAATTAATAATAATTAAATTACTAAATGTTATATCACTGATTTCCAATGTTTTAAATTTCTCTCCATACCTAATGAATTCTAACGTGGCATTTAAAAATTAACTGTCACTATAACGTCTCTCTATAAACTGTCTCTATAATGCGAACTCAATGAGACTATCATGAAATACCAAAAATCTTTTCTCGCAATATTTTTTTAACAATTTCTTTTTTATCTAATATCTTTGTGTATCTAAACTGAGTATTATATCTCGGGACGTAAACCGCTATAGTGTAATGCGGTGCAACTACGAGCTTTCAGCGCGAGCAACACAGGGAACGAGCAGGATGAAAAAATTGGAGGGAAAAAGAACGCATCGCCTGTGCGGAAGGGGTAGCTGGGGGCAGCTTTTATATTACGTGCGTTTTACAGTGGCCACACATGCACACGTGTATACGTAACCATGTGCGCGCGTGGCCGCATTTATCGTCACCTGCTGCATTGTTTAAAACACATAAATAGAATTCCCAGTTCCTTACCTTTAAATTATTTTTTTTTTACAGAAGCTATTATTCCATAAAGTTAGAATACCATAAAATGCCTTAAATTGACCCTTTAACACTTTGAATGCCAAGGTAATTTCAGCGTTGAGCTAATAAATCTAATATGTTATTTTTATATTTTATTGCTTTTTTAATGTTATAATAATATATATATATATATATTGTTTCTTTAATATCTTAAACATTTCGTAAAATTATTTTTAATCAGGTCACACAATAAGACCACACAATCACACACAAATAAAGGAGAGGGTCTTTGCGGAAATTTACCGTACCATGGGTGATATAGTGACATGGTACTCAAGGTGTTAATTGCTATTCCAAATGACGAATAAATCTGTAGCTTGCTGCATAAAGTATCAAATCAGGCGAAGCTTTATGAGCTATATAAAAATATCAGTCCTACATTACAAGGTACGCATTATCTCAAAAAATATTTATATATCCCATTAGCAATTTATACATAAGACATTTTTCTTTCAGAAATGTATGTTATTATTTATACGTCAAGTGTTTAGAGCTTGCGTATTGCGAACATATAAGGTGCAACATGCACGCGAGGTAGAGAAGGTGACAAGATTTATGAGAAGAAAGGCTGGGGCGATTGTTTCATTTTGAGAATGATATTCGAGCGCTACTGTATTATCCACTACGCATAAAAGAGACTTCTTGCGTTATTTCCTTCTCTTTTTCGCTCTCGCTGCGTAGTCCCGCGTTTTGTAGCGCGAACGAAACATCGTGAGATTTATCCTGAAAATACATCGCTCGACATCATGCAATTAAACGCCTGTACTATGGCGCGAGAGAGAATAGTGGGGAACGAAGAAAGAAAGCGCGAGGGTCTACCGGAGTGGGTCGGGGAGAGAAAAAAGAAGTAAAGGCGACACGCTGTAAAAGCAAATAGAAGGAAGGAGACGGAGAGAGTGGTATAGAATTGCCGGAAAAATTGTGTAATCGCTTAAAACAATGCTATTCACTTGTCGTGAACTTGAGGCATAATGGGTTCTTACGGAGCGCGGATCTGTACAAGTGGAACGAACGATTTTCTTGCCGTGTATAGATAAGGCTTTTAACGCGGGGATCGTCTCTCTGCCTTCCATTATAAGGTATAGCTGATCAATTGCATTTCTTTGCAGAGTTATTTCTCATCCGTAGAAATTATTAGCTATTATCACGGACAAGAAAAGTTACGGAATGGAACTTAAGAGATTAAAGTACGAACGCTTTAATACCTAATACTTAACGCATTAAGCTCGGCAATGGTGGCACATCACAACGTTCGTAGCGCAGAGACATTTGCATTACACCGGCAATACTGCACGCGAAATGGACCGTTGAAAATAGTGGAGAAAAGTTTAAACTCATAATTTACTTGAGTTACCTCGTAAAAGAAATTTTTTTTATTCTAGTTGTCGCGATACCGCGCTGCCGAGTTTAAGGCGGTTGAGCTTGATAGAAAGGATTCTGAAAGAGATCGTATTTACCTCGAGTGCGTGATCGATACGGAGTTCGGTGCCTCTGCGCGAGGCTCGATCGTGCTACGGCCAGCAGGAGCAAAAGGATCGACAGGAGTCTCGTCGCCGGCAGTCCCATTTCACTTGTCGATCGTTTACGAGCGATTCATTTGCCGCGTACACGATTTCGCGCGCGCGCGCTCGCGCGCACGCTGCCTTCCGTGTGGAAAGAGGACGTCGAGAGAGCTTCCAACTGCCTCGGGAGCGCGTCTCGGTCGCCACGAAGGAAAGCGAAAGTTGCTACACTCTCGGGAGCTAAATATGATTGCAAAAGTTAATTGACTTGTGCGTACCGATCACGGTGGAAAGCACCTTCCCCCGACGTTTTCCACGGAGAACTTTATTCGTTAAGTATACCGGCGATGGAACCGAATATGGCAGGAAACGACAGGAACCGCAAGTCTCGTCTCGTCGAGGCACGCGACGAAGATAGATCGTAGAAAGTTGAGAAAAGTTTTTATGCCCGTGTCACGATTTTTCTGTGACGCCAGTCTTTCTTTCCGGCGGAGGAGCCGCGTATCTTTTTTTCTTTCTTCCGGGGTAACTTCCGATTCATTATTTGCGGGGAAGGGGGTCGCGGTTCTTTGCCGCGCACGTACATCTTTCCCTCGTCCCCCGCTTCTACCGCACCTGAATCGCAAGACCCGGTCTCGCGATTTATGTAGTTCCTCATCTGGCTGTTCTCCTTGCTCGGTCTACCTCTTTTCCGTCTTTACACGCGGTGACAATTCAGTATTTGTTCGCGCGGATTAAGCCGGATTGCGCGGCGCGGTAGCGGTAAAAGCCGAGGAAATTGTGCGCCCCGGTAAACAGACAATAGCCGTACGCCGCCACGACGCGCTGTGTTTTTCAATTATTTTTAATTATTTTCTGAATGACGGCCCGCCGCCGTCGAGTTTGATGCACGCCAGCCACGGTCTTCAATCTCGCTTCCCGTTGCATTGTCGGCGCTGTCGCGGTTTCTCCATTGTGTCACGCGCTTTTCTTCTACTGTACTCCAATTTTTCAATATCGTTAAAATTTCTCGCGTTACATGTTATTTAATTCTTTGAATTTCAATCGCGATTAACCGTCGTTCATGCATCGGGAGCGATTTTTCTGCGTTTCTTTCCTGCTCCGCGATATTTGCATTATTAAACAATACATTCAACAATTTATTTTCAACAATTTGAAAAAAAACGTTCAAGCCTCAACTGCGAATACTTAATTTTTGCTTAATATATCACTAAAGAAAAACGTGCAATTACAACGGGCTCTTAGGGCAAAGGATAATATTTTTTTATACGTCAGTCTTTTTATCGCCTGGATTATCCGATTTAAATTGTTCGTAAAAGTTGCCATTATCTTGATTATAATGCGAGAGAAGGCGGGCCGGGCTTTTCGCGATCGCGCTTTCGTATTGGCGGCGGAATACCATGCGTAAAAGCACGTCGCGAAGATGCATGCTAGACTTTCGTTACGTGCCTCGGGAAGGATTTACTCGGGAAAAACTCATGTTCGCGCTCTTACTTGAGTCGCAAATGAGATTTTTTCGGACTCCGTGCCCTGCATTACTCCGCAATTTAATTTCGGATGTAAAGAAACCTCGATGGATTAGAAACTGGGTGACAACGGTTACCGTCGCGTAGCTCGTAACCCCGCACTTTACGACGCGCGTCAATCCTGGCCCCCGGATTTATTCGCCGGGGTCGTAAAAGGAAATTATACAGGCGGTTAGAAATTACGTTAAATTTGTCTGTCACTGAGCAAGAGGGATGAATATATATCCAGCGGCGGCTTAACTTCACCTTACAAATCGCCCGACGATACGGGCTACATTATGCACGAACCCTCGGTCGTTCGGGAAGGTACTTTCATGAAACGCGCGTTGCACCTCGAGCAAAACAAGTTACGTCCACCTCGGGGAATGTAACCGTGATCACGAAAGTCTTTCGATCGAAATTTGCGGAGGGGGGGGGGAAGGGTCGAAGTAGCCGCGCCAACGAATCGATCGGCCAAGGGGGATATTATTAGATGGGCACGACTTCTCCACTGATCAAAAATGTTACATCGCTGTCACCTGAATGAGAGGTACCTACAAATCTACGATTTCCTCGGGCGAATCGCCGGCGGGGGGTCCGAGAACGTGATCGAGCTCCCTCGATCACGATGATCGAGCGCACGAGAGGAATGAAGACGTCGCGCTCTGGCCGAATCGGTCGGACTGGCATGCCGTTAGTTGTCATAGACCGAAGAAAGAACCATCCGAGTATAGGGACACCCCACCGCCGCCTGTCAACGGCAGAAGCGTGGGAGGCACTAAGCTACTTTGTATTTTTTTTTCTCTTCGAACGCTCTCCCTCTACCACGGTGCATCAACGCGCGACAGCGCCGAGTCATCGGCGATGGCTCTTGCTCTTGTACTTCGTTGTCCTTCTCGTGAACCGAACATGAGCAAGTTGTAGCCCTTTGAGTTCACGTTCGAATAAACGTGATCGAGCCTTTCGAAAGGCTACGAGAAAAAGAGAGAAAGAGAAATAGATAGAGAGAGAGAGAACGCGAACGAGGCTGTGACTTCGGAGGAATTCACGTGATAAGCTCATCGACGATTCGTTCGAGCAAAGAAGAAAAAAGTAGGAATGCTAAATATATTCTTTCCTTTCGTCTCTTCTCGATGCGGAGAAGATAATTTTGGACGAAGGATTAGCCGGCTTTTCCGGCGAGCGACACGCTTCACAAATGCGGGCTGCACTTTTCCACCCCTCGTAAAGCACGAGCATCGAAGAGACGTTTAAATATATACGAAGCGATGAAATAGGCGTCATAAATTCAGGAACATGCCTACGCACAGGGAAGTTTCCGCATGAAAGCCAGCACGAAAAACTTTTCTGGGTTATAAACATAGTAGGAAATAAAATATTAAAATAGTTTATCAGATCTTGAAATCGCTATCTTGAAACGCTCTCGCATTTTGCATTCATCTCTACATACGCTGAATTCTTTTTCGATCATTTTATTTAAAAAATTATGCAATTCGCGAAAGAAACAAAATCTTTTCATTTGAAGAAAACAAATTAAATTAAAGTGCTCTCTTACATTCACTTTACAAAGTTCTTTTCAATATTTCTATGTACGTTATCTTAAGATTGCGACTTTAATTTCGTCACCGGCTCACATAACTAGAATGTTATTGGGATATATTTAGTCTCTAGAAGGTGAAGAATGTTAGTACTAAGAATGAAAACCGAGCCGTAGATTAAGTCGAACGAATTTTGTAACGCGACACCATTTATGAATAGACCGATAGGCGGCAGGGATCGAAGATCGCGTAGCCTATCGTGAGCCAAGAAAAACAGGAGGTGTGATCCGAAGGGAAAATATCATCAGCGCGACGAGCGACAAGCTTACTTAAGGTGTCTACATTGACACCTAGATCAATTTCCGAAAAAACACTACTTACACCGAGTTACAAACGCGAGGCGAACGAAAACGACGAGGAGACTCAGCCTAAACAGAATTTTCTTGAGCGTTTAGACGAGTGACAGGCGAACGACAGATCGCGAGCTTTCACCCTCGTACTCAACTCACACAATTATCGTCAATTACGTCGCTCCGACGAACGGCGAGCTCTATCAGCTGGACGGTCGGCGTGCCCACCTGGCCGAACCACCCGCGGTTAAATTCAAGTCGGCGGCGCGTTCAGCAGGAAGCCGCGGCACACGCGTCGCGGAAATGGGAATCGCGGAATTCGACGCGGGCTTTTCGCTCGAGGTGCCAGACGGTTGTCCGTGAAAAAAATTCGTCAATTGTTGTCGTACCACCCAGCTTCGGTAACTCAACTCTCGGTTGACTTCGCCTTCGCTCGCCGACTTACTCGCGCCGCCCCGACGTTAAGCAGAATCGCGATCCTCCGCGGATACTATCGTATACGGCGCGTATAGGAGCGAACTAGGAGCGCGAACTAGAGGCGACCGACCCGTCGTGTTCCGAGCGAGTAACTGTCGGCCGAGAGAAGCGTGGGAGGTCTTGCAGGTACCGCGGCTCCGTGGCGTAATGGCAATCACGCGGGCGGCCGACGCGGTCTCATGCCGACCCTTTGGCGCGCTTCGACCTCTCGGCAGTTTCCGGCGCTCGCTCGGCGCCGCCCGTCCGAGCGCCGAGAGAGCCGGCGCCGAGCCGGCCGCGAGATGAACTCGCGGATCAACTCCTCTGATCTCTCGCTTAACTCCTTTCTTTTTTATTCTTGTAACGCACGGACAGTTTCGTCTTACGTGCTCCTGATGCAGTAATGTCAAGTTATAAAATGTATAAAATATCAAAGGATGACAAATTATTTGGAGAATTGGATATTTATAACAATTATTCGCACGTGATGTTGTTATATACATAGAGATATATCGAAGGGGATGAAAATTCCGTATTTTTACGTGGATTAATGATGCACGATCTTGAAACGTTTCGTTCGTCTAGACAGGAATATTACACGACTGGCAATCGATTTCATATTAAAATTTTTGCGTATCAAATATTTTATATTTTCCTCGAGTAAATATTCGAGTAGAATGAGACTGAAAGCGCAATTTTAAATTAGCCACAAGTATAAGCAGTTAATATTAAAAACGAGATTTAATATAATTTTTCAGCATATTAATACAAAAGTCGAGAGATTCTAACTATTAGGCTCGGTGATGAGATTTATTAATTTCAATTGAATTTCACCTCTACGCAGACGCACAATGATGCGTATCGAGACGGATGGCGGCGAGGGTGGCGTGCGGGGTGGCAGGTGTCGACCGACACGTTCGGTTTGTGCGGATTATAAAACTTTAAATAAAATAACTTTAAAATCACACGGGTCTGTGCGCGCGAGGATGGGCGTGCCGACGTGCGTAACGGAGAACGACGGCGACGGCGTCGACGGATGATGAGGTAAAACGAGGAAGGCAGGGAAAGACGGCAAGGGCGAAATGTGCTCGCGACACGATGTAGACACGTCGCGGAAGAAAGGGACGGCGCATGTTTATTCAAACCCATCTTATATCGCATTTTCATACTAATGGACTTTTTCAACTTTGGAGGAAGGAGAAGGAAGAAGGTGGGTCCCCCGGTCCCGAGGAAGAGCGTGCCCTACGTTTCCGTTCTTTGGCTTTCGCTTTGGAGAATGTAGTGCCGGCGCGATCCCCTGACCGCGACGTCCCGCGGATGACGAAGACCGGATTATCATACTCGCCTTAGCATAACAGTTAGAATCTCTCGACTCGGGAGATGGACCAAGGCAGGCGGAACGAGCGGCGTCGAAAAGCTCTCTCGATTTCCCGACGAATTCTTAGCTTCTGAGGTAAACGATCGACCAACGACATCCTGATTTGTATGTCTATTTTTCGTAATCGAGACGGTAAATCGAGCCATTTAATAAGTAAGAAAATTGTGAAGAGGTTGAGAAAGATATTAAAATTGATACGACTCATTTAATCCGAAAAGATTTTCAAAATGGTTTATTTTTGTTATTGAATGAGATACTAGTTTTATCATTTTATCCATTTTATTTAGCAAAAATAGGTTACTTTACTTTAAATAATAATTAAAAAAGTACAAGAGATAATTTGACACATAAATACTTTATTGAAAAAAAGATAATTCCGATTCTTAAAAAAGGCATGTTATTTATTCTCTCAATATCTCAAAATGTGTTGTTGCCTCTTTTCTGCGATGCTGATTGGATCTCTTGCTTGATTTACCTTATTTCGGATTATGAGAATTGCTGTCTTCGATTAAATTTTGACAGTTGTTAAGTAAATTGGTTATCAAATGTAAAATAAATAGATAAGTGATGGAAAAACACAAAAAATGAAAAAATAAAATTCAAAACTGAATAAATGGTGCGCGGCGCGCGCTTGTATTGCCTAATGATAAAAAAATTAAACAAGAATCAGAGAATATATTGCTGTATAAGTAGAAAGAAATGACGATTCAAATTGATTTTAGTTACTTACTACTAATAGATTTAAATATCTTTCATATTCTATTAATACAAGTACATTAATAAGACTGAAACTGAATGATCTAGACTCGAAATTAATGGTATCATATATATTTTTTATAAACTTTGCTTTAATAAATAATCTATGGAAATGGCTTTATCAATTTTGCAATTATTTTGTCATTGTATAATTTATTGTAATATATTTGAATATTGTAATATACATATTGTGCATTCTATAAATCTATTATCTGATTATTAAGAGTGAAGATTACAGTCCAACATTATTGATTGTTCTTTTATATTTCAATGTAACAACATTTACTGAGCAGATGCTACAGCTCTACGTTAGCGATCAATGTTCAGTCGTGCTATCACTAGTACACGCTTCCTTTTATATTTAAATATATTATTTAATAATAATAGTCTGATATTACAAGATCAAATCGCCACACTAAATTAATTTTTCTTTTAAATATTGCAATATATTTCACATTCGACAAATCTATTTATTATCCGATTATAAAATAAAATGAAGATTGTAGAAAAAAATTATTGATCGTGTTTTATTTAAATTTAAATGTATTATTTAACAATAATAATTACATCGCACCTGTTACGCAGGACCAAGTCGCTGAACCGTGCAACATTTTTTTGCTATTGCAGTTCGCGAGATTGCATGTTATGATATGCAACGCTGTAGAAATGATTCGTAACGACACAAAGTACCGTCGCGTTCTTTTCCTTGAGGACAGAAACCTATCTTTCGGGGGTTGGTGTGAAAGGGCTCGGTTGTTTTTATACAGAAGGCCTCCATTCATCACCCTATCTTTTTTCCGCGATCGCTTCCGAAGGCGTGTGGAGGTTCGCGTCTTCCTTCGAGGCGAGATGAATTCTTCGTTACGCTCCGTAATTCGCGGGAATTCGACTTCGTTCGGCCGCCTCAGGCGAACGTCATCGGGGGTGCGGATCCTCTGCACGTCCCCACCTACGAAAATTACTTTCGGGTTCGCGCGGGGCTCTATGCAGGTCGCGCGGGCAGAATTTTCGTTCTACTCAGGGACGATTAAACAAATCCAGAGCGCCGACGCCGCCCGCTCGCGTCGTAATTCTCCCGACCGCGTACGTATTGTCGTAAATTACAAAAAAGGGGGTCTGAATTGCAACGAGCAACGGCGCGTGCACGCGAACGCCGCGAAATAACCGCGCCTGTGTTTGCGCGTCCGTGTGCGACACGTACACGTGGCTACGATGCAGCGGGATAATACTGTCCAAGAGTCAGGCGCTAGCCGCGAGAAATCTGGGTTTTGACAATTTAAAGGGACCGGAGCAACAAAGAGAGGGAGTAATCCTTAATGTGCTTAAGTCACGTTTAAACCGGCATGCATCTTTTATTCATCGGTCGGATTAAAGAAAATCGATACCGAAAGGCAAAACGGGTAAAACCGCGTGCAAAATATTATCGTTGTTAACTCAATATCAATTTAAATTTAAATTTTTCTAAGAAAATCATAATTTTGAAATATTTTTCAATACGCAGACTTGAGCGACTTTATTGCGAGATGCTCGATTAAAACTTCATAATAAGGGTTGAATAGGGTCACTGAAACTGGATCAGTGGTTGCATAATATTTAAGAGCTACGAGTATTTTGATCCTTGTTTTATTATTTAGTTTTTTTCGCAAATTTTAAATAGAATATTTAATACGGTTTTCTTTATTATGGCTTTAAGTAAATTAAAATGAAGATATTATATATATATATATATATATATATATAATAAAATTTCATTTCAAATCTAAAGGTTTTCAAAAAGGATTAGAGGAAGACGGCAAAAAAGACGTAATAATTTTTCCACGCATTCCTCACCCGACAACGTTCATCTATAATGGAGAGATCGTAGAGTCGATAAGGGAAAAGGTTCGATTAATACGAGAACAGAATGTTCGACGGTTCATCCTTCGAGGAATATTGTTGCAACGTACTGTACCTTGCACGTACATATACACCGACTGTTTGTCGTTGGTGCTGTTCGTTTGTTACGAGTGGACCTTAAGTGTACGAGGTGCCACGGTAACGCCTACCAATCTGCTGTTTGTCCTCCAACCACCCGCTGCTCTCGCCGCCGCCCCTCAGCGCGCTTAATTCTCGCGCGCGCGAAATGAAGCTTAAAGCCGAAAATGAATTCTAAAAAGCGAGTGAGCCGTCACCGCTGATAAAAGCAAACCCGCTTTCGCGTTCGGACGACACTACGGCGATCGTGCTCATCCCGCATCCGAGGGAAAAGTCCTGTTTAATAATAATTAAAGAATAAAGGGATAAAGATATATTTTACGCAAGTAATCCTATGTAAGTATTATTAGTTTTAAATAATTTAAAATAATTTTAGAATTGGCAAGTATATTTTAGATCAAACAATTCAAACGCTTCATCATCAAATATCAATTTTATTTCCAACTCTCTCGAAGAAATATTGAACTGACATATGACGGAATATTAGTGTTTTAAAAACGAATCTCTTTTTTTAAGTTTGAGTTTAACATCAAATTTTCATAAGGTGTGGAAGCTTTTATATTCGATCGAAGAACTGGGCATGTTACTATTTGTAAGGTATATTTAAAATTTATGCATGTTTCACGAGAAATATAAATTTTACAGTATTTTGTGCATATATTAAATCTCTATCTGACACGATTGAGAATGATATTCGTCGTAATGACAATCACTGAGTCCGGAAATTATATATCTGTCTTCCCAGATCAAGTAGTCTGATTTCAAATATGTCGGGCTTGCGAGACGTGTAGGTTGAGCTGACGTAATTAACGCATTTATACTTGTCACACGGGATGATTTAAGAAAAGATCACTGCCAGAAATTATCTCCTCGAAAGTGATGCAGAAACACGTTTTCTCCATTAATTGTTTGCATGTATAATGAAAGACCCGAAAGGTCATCTATTAAATTGAAAGATCATTTTCACACGTGAGGTGACTGGTGATCACAGATTTTATACACGACAACTAGGAATAGCTACAGTTACATGTTACAATTTTAAATTGTTCGATATACATCTACCAACTATCCACAAATAGCCGTCTCTTGCAGTGACCGAAACTTCGAAAAATGTTTACAAGCCACTGAATATTCAGCTTTCCATACATTTCAGACGGTCCATGCAATCTTTTATAAAAGATTAGTTTCCAGAAAGTTTCCAAAAATGTTTAAAGCGACAAGAGATTTTTGAAAGATAGATAATATTGAAAACAATGACAAAATAAATCTCTCTTCTCTCATAGATTTATTGATTACCAAATTTATATAGATAATGTAAAAAAAGTTTCATAATAAGAGTATTCTTGAGATGATGGAAATTATTCACATATTTCCAAAACACACAGCCAAAAATACAGACGAATATATAAAATATATAAAAATTGATGGATTTACTTAGATTTCATCATTTTGTTTCTCCTTTCTTCTATTCGTTCTACATATACATATAATATGTATGATAGAGTAAAACAATTTTCTTTTATTCAAACATATTCCTAACGGTATCATTATTTATTTAAGAAATAAGAATGGGATATTACCGAAAACTAATGTGAGTGGATAGTGCTCCAACGAAAAACTTTGTAATCCTTGGCATACATATTTTTTCTCGACATAAATAAATTTTTTCTTTCTTTTTTTTTCGTCTCTCCTGTTTTTCTCTCTTCTTTCTTACTTCTTCCTTTTTTCAATTCTTTCTTCATGTCTACTTTTCTTCTTTTCCCTTTCTTTTTTCTTTTTTTCATAAAAATAATTGATTTTGAATATATCTTTGATCTGATATTAGTTGCAGATATTATTTTGACACAAAGTCTATTTTTCATAGTATCATGTATGTACATACATTAATAATTAAAGCTAATTTGTAATGGTACAGCGTGCTATCAGAGTTAGTTACGCCTAACAATAAGACGACCGACGTAACGCAGCCTAGCTAGTGAATTAACTCACCAGGCTAAGAGACAAATTGAGAAGGTATTATTGTAAACGCGTAAAGCCGCCACCCTCAAGTCATTGATATGCACGTGGAAATAACCAAACTTGGAAACGGGGACAACTTCGTGCAATCGCTCATCTTCTATTCAGCAAAGTCACTCAACACATGTTATGTCATTTATCCCTTACAAATGGAATACGCCTTGGCGTGGGCGTCATCCGATCTAAAGTAGGCATGTTAAATTCATTCGTTGTCTGTATTATACATGATGTTGGCATATCAACGCCGACATCATGCGAACAGAAATAGCCGTGTCAAAGTACCAAAATATCATCGCGAAGAGTTAATTCGTTAAAGAAGGATGCTTAACTTATTTTCTAATAATAAGATTGGAGACACTTGGTCATACCAATAACATATTCTAATCAATATAACCAGTATAGTTTTATAATTCAATAAAGGTCACGTCTTCAGTTTGTGGTAGAATCGATTTTATAATGCGACTTGTTGTCAGAATTTATGCATTTAACAGGCGAACGTGAGACTGTCATAGCACTCCTGTCTCGCCTATGTAAAATATCCATACACGTCGTATATCCATAGAGATATACAATAAAAATCACGTCAATTTTTTACATTGCCCATAGACGACATGCCGCATTTCAAACACATCGATATTGCCGCGCGACTCATGAATATTTTAATTGAAAATAAATTAAACATTTTTCATTATAAAATTTCACGAGTGCGGGGAGGGACAAGCGGCGGAAGGGGAATAATAGGATAGCATTATATTCCTCACGGCTCAGTTGATCCTGATCAGCGAAATGCAACAATTTAGTAAGTTGCATTTCGCTGATCCGAATTGTTGCGTTTACGTAAGTTTTAGTGAGTTGCATTTCGCTGATCGGGATTGTTGCATTTACGCAAGTTTGAGAACAGAGGCGTCTCTGTCGAGAATGAATGCCGGTGCTATTTAACGCATGCCGCAGATAAACTACGGCACATACCGGCGCTAACGCTGAAGGTGGAAGTAAATAAAGGAGGAAGGGAAATAAATTGATAAGATATAACATTTTGCAGCTTTACGGCCACTGTGCTCGGCGCATGCGAGCGGTCAATTAGAAACTCGTCGTCCATAGCATGTGCCAGGACGATGTAGGCGCGTTTTTCCCCGTGAAACCCTCCGCGCTGTCTCGTCTCGAAAGTGTAAACGAACGGACGAATGTCCCCCCCCTGATCAGCGCGGCGTAATGCGACTTCGCGCCGCAAAGAGATGCGATCGTGCAACGATGTGGATCATGCCAATGGAACGGCATGCAACAAGGACAACTTTTACACGTTATCCACCTGGCACGAAACTCCAACGTTGATACGCTATTGATAGGATCAAACATGCATTCGCGTGCGTATTACGCGTATTGCTTGTACAATGCGCGTTAAGCTCCATCGCTCGGACGCGTGTCACTATGACTGATGTCTTTTTTTTTGTTGCTCAAAATGAAGAAAAAAAATAAATGTTAAAAAAAAATACATAAAACCACAGCTTTTCGTTATTTTGAATATCGGGATCGATTTTCGATATCTCTCTAAAGCGTTTGTTTGAATCGCGGCGTTAAAGGTGTCGGAAAATCGTTTTTAATTAGAGAACCAAGAAATACATTTCTAATATGGTTTCGCGGGGGCGATTGAACGCCGGTTTTGGCACTGTAGTTTTTACCTATGTGTAAAACGCACAACTGCACTTTGCTCGTGAAAAATGCAGCGATGTAAATGTCCGGCCAACTACGTATGAGGATAACGTTTTTGCGGCTCAGGAATCTATTGTTTGTTCCAGAACTATCGCGCTGTAAAAAAAGCAATTCGTATGTGTAGTGCGTGTTAAGTCCACTGTTTCGTCACGCTAGTTAATTTTCGCCCAGCGTTTTCCCAACTGCTTTTCTATCAAAAATTTCAATATAATTCGATTTTGAATTTAACAGACAATGCACTATGTAAACGTAGTTAATTATATCTTTTATAAAATGTTGTTAACTGACCTGACATCACTGGCCTATCGATGAATAAAATTTTCTTTATGCCTGTAGATAATGTCTTTAAGATAGGATATCGTATATAATAACATTTAATAATCTGATAATATCACTATTTACTACCAAGTAGATAGATCGATCAACGTTGACGTATAATATAATTTATCAATGTGTACCTTTTACCCGCGTGTCTTTTAGTATAAAATATTAATTATAGTAAAATTTCTATATCTCTTAGAGACATATTAATCAAGGATGTACTTTTTTTCAAATCGCTCAAGACTTAATGACGAGAAAGTTATAGTATATTTAAAGTATTGTATCTATAAGTTAATTACCAAATAAATTAACAAAAACGCGGAATATATAAATATTATATGAAAGCGGACTGTATATAAAACTTGGATTATATATAATTTTATATATGATATTTTATACATATAATAAGAATTAATGATGATTATATAATAGGTATGATTAATAATTGCATGTTAAAGAAAAGACAAAGATTACAATTTATAAATAAAATTATGTAGAAAGAAATTTGAGGGACGTGCGTCTTGTAAAATGTCCTACTCTTTGGTTTCATCGTTGCAAGTTGGAGGACGGAATACGACGAGGACGTGTGCGAAAGTGAAGTAAAATGATAGCGAGCAATATTTCTAGATACGGTCGACGCATTAGCCGAGTAAACTTCTTTTTACGGATGTTTTTTGGACAGGCGGGGAACGATAAATTTTCGCCGGTCGGACGTTCGCGGGTGCGCTCGTGTGTTTACGTTAGCGGCGGTGGAGGCGTTAAGATGTAATGACATGCAAAAGAGAGAGTCTCGCGTAAACTCTAATGGTCGTACGACACACCAGTCGGCTTGTAATCGGACAGGCATCAAACGCCGAAGGCACAGCCTACTATTATGCACTATTACTATCGTCTATTACTATTATTATCGCGCTGCGCCGACCAAGTCTAAGTCCTGCTTCATGCTTCGTTTTAACTATCGTTTCACTTTAAATTTAAGCTATGAATAATACTATAGATTATCCAAATTTAGTATAATAATTCGTTATCGTCTTCTAAATCGTAATTTGGACGTTAAGGTTTGGACGTTAAGAAAAAGCATTTAGTTAATTTATCAACTGAACTTGTAACGGTGAGCGAACGTTGGTACGATCGGTTACAAGTTCTGCACTTGCTCTCTCAATATTTACGATAGAAGTATTTGACTATTAGCATCTATAAGTTTGTAATAACAATATTTGGTCTCGTTTGATGTGACGTAGCTACGTAGGAGAGCAGAAAGTCTCTATCGTAACGGGCACGAAGGAGTCTCTACTGAAACTACCGACTTCCGTCGTTATACTTCCGACAACGAATGCATTGCCCTATGTTATAAAAGCAATCGTGAATGTCTTCGCCAAGAAATATCGCGAATGATACCGAGCCTAACCGGCGCGCAGAAGTTTAGATTAATTCCATAGCATAAAAATATTTCAAATTTTAAAATCTATTATTGGGACACTTGAAGTTTTATACTTGCATACCTATATTCCGAAGTACTATAAACTGCAAAGATAAGTTTGCAAGAACAATATTAATATAAAATATCGATGCGATAGGAGACTTTATTTAGATTCTGGAGCATTAATAATGCGCCTAAAAATGTCATTAATGACTAAATAAAATGTATCTCATTTTGACTATTTTTTTAAATGTAATTCTCTCTACAAGAATATCTCAAATCTGATATACACATTTTATTCCAAGAAAAATAAGAATATATTTTTGCAATATTTGTCAAGCGCAAATTAAATAAATAAAATAGACGCAATTATTAAAAAGCTTACACTGAAATTTTATCGTATCACCGTATCCACTCTTCGACATTCTTTGCCGTTTTCATACTTTCATACTTTCAAAGATCGTTGTGAACGTTTAAATCTATATACACACGCTCAAGACGCACCTGAATAATGTTCGAAGACGACGGGGGTTGACGTTTGTCGTGGCGGTGCCTAGCGTGCACAAGTTATTTCCCTTCCCTCTCGGTTCTTTCCTCTACAACGTGCTCATTCTTCCGTCCGCCTCCTCTATGCCTATCGTCGCTCATCCCTCTACCCCCGACTCAACGGTACTCATAATTGTCCGAGCGGGCATATCGCTGGTGCGAGGGAGGGAATCGGAAGGACACGCGAAACCAGTTATGCGCATTCCTACTCGAGAGAGAAGAGAGGGAACGCAATGAGGCAGAGGGAACGGGGTAACGAGGGTAAATCAACGAGGAGAGAAAAAGAGAGAGAGAGAGAGAGAGAGAGAGAGAGAGAGAGAGAGAGAGAGAGTGAGGAGGGAAGGAAAGAGATACGGCCGTCCCCCGTGTCTCACGACTGAATACTTGAATATTGATTAAGCATGCACATCGCGATTACCGGGAGCAAGTAAAAGCGCTCTTCTTGCCGGGCCCGCAAGCTGCGTGTCTGCGGATATTTATGTGAAGCGGTGCTTCGACGATGTCCCCCTTTTTCCACCGTGCCCCGTGCCAGTCCTTCGTCCTACCCGCGAGCGCAAATTCCGCTCTCCCGCCCCCCGGCCCTTCCTGCCGGTCGTCTCGGAGGGATAAAAAAGGCCTGCCGGAAGACTCGGAAGATATCCGCTAACCATGAGACGTTTAAATGAGAGCGCGGATGTACGCGGAGAGCGTGCATGGTTGCTTGATTTACGATCGGCCCTCGCAGGATTATATCCTTCGATCGCGAGCCACCGCGCGCCGCGAGCGAGCGCTGCCCCAGTTCGCCGCCGGTGAACGATTAACGGAATAGCGGGAAGCCGTTCCTCAATTCGTTCCTGCTCCTTTTTTTCATCTCCTCCCGTCCGACGCGCGAGTTACGAGGACGGAAGCAACAACGGGGCGAACACGCGGATGCGTGTAAAGCGGGTTTTAACGATTCTGAAATTACTCGCGATGTCCGTAATAAAGTGATGCGATGTAACCGGAATCGCGGCCAGGTGGACGCGCGCGATGCTGCCAGCTGAATTCACCAAGAGCAAGTTCCTCGATCAACAACCGGCCCCGACCGAGGCAGAGCTATTTGTCGACGGGCATCGACTAGCCTCACCGAGAACAGCGCTTCAAGTCGTGATTGTGAATTGTTCCATTTCAATGGGGGATAATTGTGAAATCGCGATAATAACGAAAAATACAAGTTTCAATATAGCACACTATGTTTTGTCGTACGCACAAATGTGTGCCGCCGACTCGTTATGCGCATTGTATAAATCACGGAAATAATTAGCCCGGTGCTCCGAATTTTTCTCGCTATTATACGAAATATTGTTATGAGGAAATCGTGATTATATGTATATTGGAGTAGTCTTTATATGTTCAATATGTTGAATAAAATTAATTATACATGTTGTGTCAAGTCTATCTGTTCTCTTTATAATAGAAAATATATCTTTATCAATCACATAAAGGAGAAGATGTGGGATGTTGTAAGTTACAACGTAATTAGTCAAGTAACGCCTGAACCTCGATGCTTCTTCGCGCATTTTGAACCATTTTGAGAGGAAGGCGTGAGAATATAATTCACAGGCCGATACCACTGAGCTAATTTACCCCGGCCGAACGCGCGCAGCTGTCTAATTAAGCTGGCTTTCGCGCAACAAAGCGCCGTACGTGTAGCCGCAATCGGGTGGGCTTTACAACACCGGCCGGTATCCGACGCTTCCACGTTGTTGACCACGATCGTCCTCCACTCGAGGCGGAGGAAGCTACGGGGAAAAAAGGCCGGGGGAACGCGCGGGACGAGGACAAGAGAAAAAGCCCTCGAGCTTTGAATATTCAGTAGGTACGTACCGGCCTCTCCGGTCTGACCTTATTTTTCTACTGGAAAAACCGCAGCTTCCGTCGCTGCTTAGGGATTCGCTTCGCCGTACGCGGAGGAGACACGTCGCCGGAAATTTGCACCAACGCCCACGGCTGGACGAGGAGCAGACCGATTTGAATTAATGTCGCGGGAACGCGTCGCCGATAAACCGTCGATCTCGATAAGCAAAGTTCCAACGGCGTGGAAAAGGGTACCGAGGGATGATGGCCCTATCGATCCCTCGGGTCGGTAGAACAGGTAACTGGTCTATACCTTCTACGCTCAAGTCTCCATCCAGACTGATAAACTAACGGTCGTAGGTAAGATGCAGAGTATTCAAGGTATGATATGCACCATCTGTTATCAAACGGTCGGTAAAACCGAGATTTCACAAAGTCAATGTAGACGATCGATTTGCATTTTTTAAAAATATATAATTACCTAAATACATATACACGTATATATACCCAGATAGGAAAGCATGCAGAAAAATTTTAGCCTCATTTTAATTTTAAAATATAATGTCTAATATATTG
>VBVR01000596.1:0-45818 GCA_011638315.1 Tetramorium parvispinum | reverse complement strand
ACCATATAGTAACTGCCGCGTTATTGATAATCACGCAGTGTGCTCCTGTCAACCTAATTACATCGGCAGTCCACCGTCGTGCCGACCGGAATGCGTAGTTAGTACAGACTGTAGCCCGAACACGGCATGTATCAATCAGAGGTGTAAAGATCCATGTCTAGGCACGTGCGGCGTAAATGCGGACTGCCGAGTAATCAATCATAATCCAGTTTGCATCTGCGCGATTGGCTATAGCGGGGATCCGTTCTTCGGTTGCGTTAAGGAAGGTAAGTTTCGAAATTCTTTTGATTATCATCTTGAAACTTTTATCTCCAATATATACTGGATATTTGAATAATTTATATATTTTATATATTTATTATTATATTTAAATAATTTATACATTTTTATATATTTTCTCATTATTTGAATTATAAATCAATACAAATAAAAACTTAATATAGACAGTATCTTATATATGCAATTATAATATATTAATGTGCGATTAAAGTAGAAGTGACACCGCTACCAAAACCAAGTGGCAATCCTTGCGTCCCTTCGCCATGCGGACCGAATTCCCAGTGTCGGGTGATTGATGGTTCTCCGGCGTGCTCATGTTTACCGAATTACGTGGGCCGCGCACCAACTTGCCGTCCCGAGTGTGTCATAAACGAAGGATGCCCTGGAAATTTGGCATGTCAAAACGAACAGTGCGTAGACCCGTGCCCAGGCTCTTGCGGCGTAAATACGTATTGCAATGTCGTGAAACACAATCCTGTCTGCATTTGTAACGAAGGCTACACAGGCGATCCGTTCACGGAATGTACACCCATTGTAAAAGGTATGTGTTTCTTTGCAAAGACCTCGCGAAGTGTTAAATCAATATATTGTTGTTTTATTAGCTATTTATTTCCTAATAGTTATTACCTAATTGTATATAATTAATTGTTTCCAGTGCCTATTACGACGGAGCAACCACGCACACCGTGCAATCCGTCGCCATGCGGCGCCAACGCAGTATGCAACGAGCGAAACGGCGTTGGATCCTGTACGTGTTTACCGCAATACTTCGGTGATCCTTATATCGCTTGCAGACCCGAATGCGTGACCAATGCCGACTGTGATCGCAGCAAAGCATGTCTGAACAACAAGTGTGTCAACCCGTGTCCTGGCACTTGCGGTCAAGACGCCACTTGTCGCGTGGTCAATCATGCCCCGATGTGCTCCTGCCTGCCTGGCTATACCGGCGATCCGGTGAACGGCTGTACCATCATCGTCGTGACGCCGTTGCCCGTGCCGATCGATCCCTGCGATCCGTCGCCGTGCGGGCCCAACAGCAATTGTAGAACGCACGACGGACACGCGGTGTGCCTCTGTCAACCGGGATTCTCCGGAATCCCGCCGACCTGCCGTCCGGGTTGCATTGTCAGCTCTGAGTGTCCACAGAATAGGGCGTGCATCAACAACAAGTGCGCGGATCCGTGCCCAGGTTCTTGCGGACAAAACACGAATTGCCTTACGGTGAACCACAATCCCATCTGCAGCTGCGCCAGCGGTTTCTCCGGCGATCCTTTCGTGCATTGCACCAGGATTAGTACTACATCACCAAATTTGCCAAAAGAGAATGAAAATCCTTGCCTACCGAATCCGTGCGGCCCGAACTCGCAGTGCAGAGTTATAGGCTCGCATCCGGCATGTTCCTGCTTGCAGAACTACATTGGCCGTCCACCAAATTGCAGACCAGAATGTACTGATAACTCGGAATGTTTCAATACAGCAGCTTGTATTAATCAGAGATGCAAGAATCCTTGCCCTGGTGCTTGCGGCGAAATCGCCAGATGCATGGTGCAGAATCACGTACCAATTTGCACCTGTCCGGAAGGATACGAGGGCGATCCTACTGTGCGCTGCGTCGTGGTATCTCCGCCAGGTGAGTAGAAATTCGAATAGCCGTCGAATTAGATTTTCGTAGATGATATTGAATATACACTGTGCAAATATTAAAATCTTTTTTCTCATATGTTTTTGTAGCGACAGACAGACCTGTGTCGAATCCGTGCTCGCCGAATCCTTGCGGTCCGAATGCGCAATGTCGTGAAAGAAACGGAGCTGGCGCCTGCGGATGTCCGCCTGATTTAATTGGTGATCCTTATGATATCATCAAGGGATGTCACAGGGAATGCGAAACGAACAATGATTGCGCACCACAGCTGGCGTGTGTTGGTTTCAAATGTACAGACCCGTGTCCAAACACCTGTGGAATATTGTCTATCTGTAACGTACAAGCGCATGTTCCCGTCTGTCTGTGTCCACCAGGATATACCGGAGATCCGTACTCTGCCTGTGAAATCGAAAAAATAATAAGTAAGTATTTTTGGTAATGAAATATACATAAATTGGTAAATAGAAAGTAAATATTATTAGTTACATTATAACAAAATAAAAACAAAACTAATAATATTGCTAATATTATTTTAACTATATTAATTTAGTATTATTAATATAGAAACATTTTTATTAATCGTGCAAGTGAACTGTAATAACAATTATTATTAAAAAACCGCGCTTTTTTTAGATAAATATCCTTTTAAAATAATTATTGTATAAAATTAAATATCTATAAAAAAATGTAATATTTTTCTTAGAAACATTGGATCCGTGTTCTCCATCACCTTGTGGGCCCAACAGCAAATGCCGAGTCGTTAACGGTCAAGCTGTATGCACCTGTTTACCAGAGTATAGAGGCATTCCACCATCGTGTAGACCAGAATGTATCGTTAATGCCGAGTGTCCACCTCATTTAGCGTGTGTAAATAAAAAATGCGCAGATCCTTGCCCGAATACCTGTGGATTAAAAGCGCAATGTATTACCAAAAACCACAATCCGATTTGCACTTGTCCTGCTGGCTTCACAGGAGATCCTTTCACTTTCTGTTCGCCACATGGTAAGTATTACATATTTGTATCTTCGCATCAATATTAATATAAATATTGAAATATAAAAAATGAATATAGAAAATTCAATTTGAATAAAATTTTATCAATTTTAAATTTGTATTATATGAAAATTTAATATATTTTTATATATTGCCACATTATTTATTCTATATATTTCTTAATTTGTACAGAAATGTGTTGATAATATTACAAACTTTTTCTAATTACGTATATTTGTCTTAGACATAAAAATATATAATAACTATTTTTTTAGTTATTACCGATTTTCCGACTGAGCGACCACCATCTTGCACTCCATCACCTTGTGGTCCAAATTCTTTGTGTCAAATAATATCCGGCAATCCTGCTTGCTCCTGCTTGCCAAATTATATTGGTGTACCACCGCAATGTCGACCAGAATGCATCTTAAGCTCCGAATGTAAAAGTCACCTCGCATGTGTCAATCAGAAGTGTGCGGACCCGTGCCCAGGCTCGTGTGGAATAAATGCTCAATGTCACGTATTAAATCATCTCCCAGTTTGCACGTGCATGGAAGGTTTCACCGGAGATCCATTTACGCAATGCAGTATTATTCCGCCAGGTAAACAAAGCATCGAGCAACGTATTATTAATATGAGTTGTTTTACAAAAAATTAATCGCAATAAAAATCAACAATCTAATTTAATAATTTATCTTTAACAATGTTTTAATTATAGTTACAGAACCTCCATCCACGGATCCTTGCGCTCTATCCCCGTGTGGTCCGAACGCCATATGCGATAACGGTGAATGCAGATGTTTGCCCGAGTACATTGGTAATCCTTATGAGGCCTGTCGTCCGGAATGCATCCTCAATTCAGAATGTCCCCGCGATGAAACTTGCCTGAAAAACAAGTGCAAAGATCCTTGTCCCGGAATATGTGGCCAAAACGCGCGATGCGACGTGGTGAATCACATTCCCGTCTGTTCTTGTCCATCCGGATACGTTGGCGATCCGTTTGTCAGCTGTCGTGTTCAACCTAGAGGTATGCAAGAAAAGATACTTTTTTTCTTTATTCATTTTGATTAATATCGCTATTATAATTACATTAGCGTATATATCATGATTTCACATGATCATATTTTCCACAGATTTTTAAATCAGTTTATGATAATGTAAAATAAATTTGTTTCACAGTGCCGGATTCTCGAAAAGATCCATGCTCGCCCTCGCCTTGCGGACCAAACAGTCAATGTCGTAACATCGAGGACCACGCTGTGTGCTCTTGTCTCCAAGGCTACCTTGGTTCTCCGCCATCCTGCAGACCAGAGTGTCTCGTTAGCTCTGAATGTCCACCAACACGGGCCTGTGTAAACAAGAAATGCACAGATCCATGTCTGGGCTCTTGCGGCTTGAACGCGAGATGCGAAGTGATCAACCATTCGCCGATATGCAGTTGTCTTCCTGGACAGACTGGAGATCCGTTCAGAAGTTGTTTCGATATTTCAAGTAAGAAAAACTAAATTATGTAATTATAAATAAAATAGTATAATTTCAATTGTGTTTAAGAATTGCATATAATTGATTGAACCAATTTTTAAAATCATAATAAATGCAAGAGATATTTGCATTGAAATAATGGCTTTGAATAAAACTGTGTGGGTTATTACAAAATGTATTAATATTTTTTAGTACCATCGGAACCCAAGGAACGGGGCGATCCTTGCAATCCTTCGCCATGTGGACCAAACGCGCTTTGTCAGAACGCAAATGGACAACCGTCGTGTTCGTGTTTGCCCTCATACATCGGTACTCCACCATCATGTCGGCCGGAGTGTTTGATCAATCCTGATTGCTCGCCAGAAAAATCCTGCATAAATATGAAATGTAAAGATCCATGCCCGGGATCCTGCGGGGATAACGCTGAATGCAAAGTAGTAAATCACGCAGTGACTTGTTCATGTAGAACCGGCTATACAGGCAATCCGTTCGTTCAATGCGAACGGATGTTAGAAGGTGCGTCTGTTCATTTATCCTTTATATATTTTATCTCATTAATTATATTAGTAAGAGTGTCAACATTTTTCTTCAGTCAATTGTCCATCTATTTCTATATGATTATTTTTGTACTTTTACTACTTATCTCACAGAAAATTACATTTTTTGAGATAATCAATCTTAAGCCAGACAATTTTTTTCTGCAGAAGAACCAATGAATCCGTGCGAACCTTCACCATGCGGAGCCAATGCGATTTGTCAACAACGGGACAATGCTGGTGCTTGCATATGCATCGATGACTATCAAGGAAATCCTTACGAGGGCTGTCAACCGGAGTGCGTCCTTAGCGCGGATTGCCCTACAAACAAGGCTTGCGTTCGTAACAAATGTAAAGATCCTTGCCCAGGTGTGTGTGGCGTTCGAGCGCAATGTTCAGTGATCAATCACATTCCTACGTGCACTTGCGAGCCTGGATACATTGGAGATCCATTTACGATTTGCACCCTTCAACCGGAAATCGGTACCGAACCCACCGTCAGGAATCCGTGCTCGCCTTCACCATGCGGACCGAACAGCTTGTGTCGTGCTATAAACAACCAAGCCGTATGCACATGCCAAGAGTCCTTTGTGGGTGTCCCGCCGAATTGCAAACCGGAGTGTGTTGTCAATTCGGAATGTCCGCAAAATAGAGCATGCTACAAATACAAATGTACTGATCCGTGTTCTGGCACGTGTGGAATCGAAGCTAATTGCCGTGTTATCAATCACAATCCGCTCTGCAGTTGTCCGCAAGGAAAGACGGGCGATCCCTTCTCCAGATGTTTCCCTGAACCCGGTAATTATTCTGATATATTTAATTAATTGATATATTAAATTAATTTAATTAACTTGAACTTATTTTATTTATTTGTTTACGTACACAAAAATCATATTAAACAAATATATATTATTATATCATTACTATCATATATGTATTTAATCTTTTAGTTATGCCGCTACCACCGATGGATCCTTGTTTCCCTAACCCATGTGGACTTTACGCAGAGTGCAAAGTTGTTAATGATCAGGCCGCGTGCACGTGCTTGAAAAATTATATAGGGATACCACCTAACTGCCGTGCAGAGTGCGTAGTTAATACAGATTGCCCATCGGATCAAGCTTGCATCTCGGAAAAATGTCGCGATCCTTGCATTGGCTCCTGCGGTCAGAATGCTGATTGTCGAGTACAAAATCACATACCAGTTTGCTTGTGTCAACCTGGATATTCCGGCGATCCTTTCTCCCTATGCACAATAATTAGAGGTACGTATTCTCATGTAAATTTCTAAAAATGGCTTTATATATGGTACTTTAAAAACACAGATAAATTTTCTTCTTAGTCAATTTTATAAAAAATTTTACCAAAATTTAAATATAATTTATACAATAAAAGCACATAAAAATAAATACAACTCTCTTCGAATATTATTAATTGGTATCTGATAGTCCACTATAATTATATTACTATATTATTTACATATTGATAAGTCAATTTTAAAATAACATAAAGTAAAAAGTTTTCTTTTCTTTAATTTTTGTACATCATTTTATTTATAAGCATGAAAAATTAATGTTGTAGACCAACCAAGGGTTCCCGAAGATTTGTGTAATCCGTCACCGTGTGGGCCTAACGCGGAATGCAACGAAGGTGTATGCCGATGTTTGCCTAACTATTTCGGGGATCCGTACTCGTATTGTCGGCCAGAATGCACAATGAATTCAGATTGTCCTCGTATCAAAACTTGCATTAACCAAAACTGTGTAGATCCTTGCCCAGGCACATGCGGTCGTGATGCACGCTGCGACGTTGTTAATCACGTTCCAATGTGTAGCTGTCCGCCTGGTTATACCGGAAATCCGTTCCTTCTGTGTCGACCACATGTACCGGATGGTAAGTCTGTAAACATATTTTATAATAAAAATATACACAAATAATGAAATATAAATATAATGAATTAAATGAAACATAAATAAAACTTTTGTTGTACATATTTTAATATATAAATAATTTAATATTAAAATACATATAGTGATTTTTATATAGTTTTCTGTTTATCTTTTATCAATTTTTTTAATATACATATTTTGTATGAAACGGAAACAACCTATATTTTCAAATATAAATTTTACAATGAAGTTGAATTTTAATTTTACTTCGATTTCTCGTTATCATTTTCGATAATCATTTATATCTTATATCTTTATATTTTATATCTTATTTGTAGACGCCATTAGGCAGCCTTGTACACCTTCGCCTTGTGGGCCAAACAGCATCTGCAAAGTCGTGAGTGATCATGCTGTGTGTTCGTGTCAACCAGGTTTAATCGGCAGTCCACCCGCCTGCAAACCAGAATGCGTTGTCAGTGCAGACTGTCCATTGACACAAGCATGTCTAAATAATAAATGTCAAGATCCGTGCCCAGGCACATGTGGACAGAATACAAACTGTCAAGTGGTTAATCATAATCCGATATGCAGTTGTACCGAATCTTATACGGGCGATCCCTTCACCATATGCTATCCGCAACCAAGTAAGTTAGATTTTTATGACATTAATAAATTTAATATTTTGTAATTGGATTTATCAATTGCAATTCATTGGTGATTATGAGAAATAACTAATCATAAAAGCTTTTATTATATACATTGACCAAGATATTAAGAATGATTTTTCATTAGTCAAAACTCTAATTTTTATAAATTTTTAATTAATATTAATGTTCCGAATTATAAAAAAAGTTTGGTTTCTTATTATTTGAAAAATTTTTATCTTCTGTACGAAACAATTAATTAGTTTCTTGGGTAATATTTTAATTGTTCCAATAGTAAATACAAAATTTCTCCATGTAAATATTCATTTGCAGGAACACCACCCGCACCGATAAACCCATGCTTGCCATCGCCTTGCGGTCCGAACGCGGAGTGTCAAGTGAGGGGTGACAGTCCTGCATGTTCGTGTATCGAAAATTATGTCGGTTTGCCACCGAATTGTCGACCAGAGTGCACGATCAATCCGGAGTGTCCGCCGCAGTTGGCGTGTATGCAACAAAAGTGTCGCGATCCATGTGTCGGTCTGTGCGGTCTGAACGCTCAGTGCTCGGTAGTGAATCACCACGCGGTTTGTGCGTGCATCGCCGGATACACCGGAAATCCATTCAGCGCTTGTGAACGAGTACCTGAGGGTAAGTACATGATCGTTACTTTTTATTTCTTCTTGTTACAATCTCTCCCGCAAATATCGCCGTTTGCATGCGGGCGCGGCAGGTAAGTGCTTTTACCTCCCTACAATATGACTAATGGTAATAAGTCAAGACGGTAGCTAAAAAAAAGTTTTCTTTTCTGTCGAACGATACTCAAAGTTAGTGATTAAAAATCTTGCAATTTGCTGAAATTTTTCCCAAGAGATTGCTTTAGATATTACATTAGTAGGGCATATGATATATCGTATGTTTTGAAGATCAGCTGAAGTTTGAAAACTGACGAATATCACCGTCCTGTCCCGTTAGACATGTTGTTAGAAATGTGCTTATATAGTTCTAGAAGTCGTATCGAATGGAAACTTGTATCTTAACCATCGCATAAGATTAATGCGACGATATGCGCGCGATAGTAGCACGCAACCGCAGAGAGATCTCTAACAGGAGGTGACAATATGCCACGTGTGTTAGGTGGTGGGGCCTATAGATATTAGGCTCGCAATTGCACTCATCCCCGATTAAAAATCAATAACATAGGATTATGTGTCCCGAATCCCTACAATTAACAGAAGGAATAATGCGGCACGCAATCATCCCCATGCCTGAGCGTACTGACCTAAAGACCTAATACAGGAAAGCAATAATAATGACAGGTAGTCACAGAACTGGTGGCGGGGCCTATGTACCCAATAGGCCTCTTGGCTGCACTCATCCTTAATTGACATTGTGCAACTAAGCGATAGAACGTCAATCCCTGCGATTAATTGTTAAAATATTTACTGCACGCACTGATCTATTAAAGCGAGTTTATTAAAGATCCACTCACATATAAGAGCACCCTGACCTTTGACATGCTGTGGACCTCCCAATAATCAAACTGCACATATCGTTTTTGAATAAATGAATAACGCAAAAATATCGCCGCAAAGGGCGCAACCCTTAGAGAAATAATTTTAACAAATTCTAATGAAACGCACTACAATGTAGATCCCAAAATAGGATAACTATCCCGTTCCCGAAGAAATAATATATTGCCAACCATTACCTTGTAATTAACTCAATTAATTAATTCGATGAAAGATTGAACACGCTTGATGAAACAATTGCTATTAGAAAATGTCACCCACTAAACCCGATAGACTCTCCGAGAGGGTCAACCGATGATAATCCAACATTAAAACCACACAAAGCTATTACGTCGCACTATGAGGCTTATCGCTTGTTAGGATTTAATCGAAAATGCGAACGCGAGGGAGAATTAACGAAAGTAAAAAAAAAAAATCCCTGAACCTATCACTAGCTTTCGGAGAAGAACACTGCATGTTCGATTAAGTTTAAGCGAAATTTTTCTTTATATCAGATACGCCCCTAGACATTAGAAAACCGTGCCAACCTTCCCCTTGCGGCCTCAATGCCGTCTGCCGCGAGAACAACGGCGTTGGCTCGTGCACCTGTCTGCCGGACTATCTAGGTGATCCCTATGAAGAATGCAGGCCCGAATGCACGCAAAATTCTGATTGTTTGACAAGAATGGCGTGTGTGAGCCTGAAATGCAGAGACCCTTGCCCAGGAACATGCGGAGTGAATGCCCAATGTCAATCGGTTAATCACATGCCGATCTGTACTTGCATCTCTGGCTATACCGGCAATCCCTTCATATTCTGTTCCCTGATAGTTGAAACCCGTAAGATTTATTTCCATGATGTTTTATTTATTGCATTTAAAATTCAGATTCCTAATACTAGTCACATATACCATTGAATATTCACATATACATATATAATGCACGTTATATTAGAAAGGTTTCATTAAATTAAATTCATTAAAAATTAAATCATGAGCAATTTAGTTATCTATTTTATATATTATTTTATTGTTTTATTTTATATATTATTTATATGTTATATTATTGATTAAATGTCTCGGATGTTGTTTTTTTATTTTGATATTTAATGTGATAAATCATTTTAGATACATTCATTACTATTTTATCGACACGAGATGTATTTTCAATTAATGATAAGTTTTAGTGAGAGTGAGTTAGATTGTTTTTAATTTTAACTTTTATTGTGATTTTATTTTTAATACGGATTTAAATTTATTCTGTTGACAAAAATATATTAATTTAAATTCGAACATGAGAACATTGTTCAGAATGATACGTAGGAAATAATTGATACATAATAATATTTTTCTCCACACAGTCCTGCCAGAAACAAACCCATGCAGCCCATCCCCCTGTGGACCAAATAGTAATTGCCGAGATGTAAATGGCCTTGCCGTTTGCACTTGTCTCCCGAATTTTATTGGCAGCCCTCCCAATTGTCGAGCCGAATGCGTTGTGAACAGCCAATGCTCACTGGATCTTGCTTGCGTCAATCAGAAGTGTATATCACCCTGCCCGGATCCGTGCGGAATAAACACACAATGCAGAGTGATCAGTCACAGTCCCATCTGCGTCTGCAACCTCGGTTATACCGGGGATCCCTTTACAAGATGTTTCCCCGCCCCACGTAAGAACTTGGTTTCTCTTATCAGCTTCATTCATTCCTGCCACAGGTTCACGTTCATCGGCCTCATTCATTCGTTTATTCACATCAGAAGCTCACAGTCATCAGCTTCATTTATTCGTTCATTCACGTTCGTCAGAAGTCCATAGCCATCAGCTTTATTCATTCATGCCATAAGTTCATCTTTCATAATCTCATTCATGGCTTAATATTGAAACTGACTTTGGTATTAGCAATTGATTTGTTGCTAATATCGACGACATCTCTAAAACAAACGGCGAGGTTTATGCCTATTTTATTATTGAATTTCAGAACCGATAGATTTTCCCGTAGCCCCCAAAGATCCTTGCTCGCCGTCTCCGTGCGGCATTTATGCGGAATGCAGGAATATTGGTGGCACACCATCGTGCTCCTGTTTGCCAACCTACAGAGGATCACCGCCAAATTGTCGCCCTGAATGCCGTGTAAATTCCGAATGCGCGATGAATCTCGCCTGCAACAATGAGAGATGCCGGGATCCTTGCTTAGGTTCCTGCAGCATCACTTCATTGTGTACAGTCTATAATCACGTACCCATGTGTACCTGTCCCGATGGATACACCGGCGACCCTTTCAATAATTGTTATCCCCGACCAACAAGTAAGAGTCTTCTTACATCCAAAAGTCATGAAAGCTTTGTTTCGAAGAAAAATTTCGCGAATTATAATGCACGAAATTTCTTGATGATTTTGGAATATATTAATTTTTATTTTAGAGAATGCCAAATAACAAGAAAATTTCAACTTTCTCAGATAATATGAACTTTTAAGAAATTTTGAAAAGACATTTTCAATTTTTAATTAATTTCTTTTTAAAGTTTGTGTTATCTGGCTTGGCTACGATTTTACTATATTTATTTCGTTTTAAAAACAGAAATTAAAAATCCTCAAAAATATATGTTTCAGGCGTTCTTTATATTTTTTTCGAAATTTTTGTACATTTTTTTCTCTGTAATTATCATCAAGCGTCCACTTGAAATTTAAATCGAAAGATATTTAAATATCTGATGCATCTTAGAATACAATGCTTGAAATATTGTATGGAAGAAATTTATGCATTACATTCATGAAATTTTGTTTCGGACTCTGTCATGATATTCAATTCCACATCCGCATTCTTTTACAGCAGCACCTGCAGTTATCGACCCCTGTAGTTTGAACCCTTGTGGACCGAATGCACGATGCAACAATGGCATCTGCATATGTTTATCCGAATACCAGGGTGATCCTTACGTGGGTTGTCGTCCCGAGTGTGTCATGAATACCGATTGCCCCTACAATCGTGCATGCGTGCGCAATAAATGTGTGGATCCTTGCCCGGGCACGTGCGGTCGAAACGCATTGTGCTCTGTATATAATCATGTGCCTATGTGCACCTGTCCGGTCGGAATGACCGGCAATGCCTTCGTTCAATGTTCTGTAGTCGAAGGTATAATCAATGCGATCGATTTGTAATTTCTACGCATGTATATGAATAATGATAATCGTAGATTCAGTCTTCTCGATAATAAGTAAAATCTTGTAAAATATGAATCTCAATTTTTTTATTTCAACAATTTATTGATTTTTTACGATTATCATTATTGATACTACTTGCATAATTTCTTTGGGAACAAAGAGTAAGATCGCTATTATATTGAATGTTAGATATCCCGATGGGAGACCCCTGCTCACCCTCGCCCTGTGGACCCAACAGTATTTGCCGAGAAAACAACAGGCAACCTGTATGCTCGTGTGTGGCAGGATTCCTTGGCATACCGCCATCATGCAGGCCGGAATGCACTGTCAGTTCCGAGTGTCTTCTGACAGAAGCATGTACCAATCAGAAATGCATAAATCCTTGTCTCGGTGCATGCGGAATTCAAGCCACATGCCAAGTGATTAATCATAATCCCATATGTAGCTGCGGAGAACCATTCACCGGAGATCCATTCATTCGATGTGTTCCACGACGTAAGAACAAATATCAATTACAAAGAGTCATTAACATTGATATCTGTTTTAATAATTCCAACGTAGATGTGTGGATATAATTTAAAAATAAAAAAAATATTTTGCTTTCTTCAAACGCATTAAAAATCTGCAATGATTTTACGAACATCAAAATTAAAAAACTAGTTTTTATACTATTTTACATAGTATTTGTTATTACAAACAAGTATAACATATTTTATAAAAATTAAATTTTATAAAAAAAATTTTATTATGAATACTTAGCAGATTTTATCTAACATCTCGAGTAATTCATACATTTTAATCGAATTATAATGTGAATTTTGAGTTTTAAATTCATTTAATTCTAAACATTTTTATTCAACATTTTTCCTTTACATTAGCACGCGAACCTGTGTCGCAAACAAACCCCTGTGTACCATCTCCTTGTGGAGCGAACGCCGAGTGTCGGGTTGTAGGCGATGCTCCCTCATGCTCGTGTTTAACTGGATTCTTGGGTTCGCCACCGTATTGTAAACCAGAGTGCATTAGCAACAGTGAATGTCCTGCTCACTTAGCGTGCATGAATCAGAAATGTAGGGATCCTTGCGAAGGCTCCTGTGGGGCCAATGCCGAGTGTCGTGTGGTCAGCCATACGCCCATGTGCGTTTGTCCGAGCGATTTTACCGGTGATCCGTTTACACAATGTATAATAAAACCACGTAAGCATCGATCTCATACATACAGAACTGAAATTATGTTAAATCTGTTTAGTAGAAAATTTAAAAAATGTTTCGTTTTCGATCGATTTCTTTTAATCGATTATAAAATGATATTGAGACGTTCCTATAATATAACTTGAGTTTATCTTTCTTAATATTTCTTGAATTAATTTTTACAAATTATTTGAAGAAAAAAATTTTTTGAAAAATTGGTTAAAAATTGACTGTTTGAGATATCTCTTAGTTCATATTCTATTTTCAGCCACACCAGTCCCATTGTCACCCTGTAAACCATCACCTTGTGGTTTTAATGCCGTTTGTAAGGAACAATTCGGTGCCGGATCCTGTTCTTGCTTACCAGATTATGTCGGCAATCCTTACGAAGGATGTCGACCAGAATGTGTAGTTGATACGGATTGCATATCTATCCTTGCTTGTGTGCAATCAAAGTGCAGAGACCCATGTCCCGGTGTCTGCGGACAATTTGCCGAGTGTCAAGTTATCAATCATCGACCATCTTGCACATGTATTTCCGGTTATAGCGGCAACCCCTTCCAATACTGCACTATAATGCGCGATATTGGTACGAATAGTTTTTTGAATACCGAGAAATTTCAAATTTCTCTTGTTGCAATTTTTTTCTTTCGTATTCTTTTGTTTCAAACTTTTTATTCTATATATTTGGCAAGATTTACAATATTGTAGTATTTTTTTTGCTTTAAATTAATTTTTTACTCATGTTAATTTAATTCAAGAATGAGTATATAATTACGTTTCAATATTTTCGTAAATGAATATTTTAAATCATTTTTTACTTTTATAATACCCAAAATTTGAAAGATGCATCTATTATTCTAGTCGAAACTCCGAGGGATGTTTGCAATCCATCTCCTTGCGGACCCAACAGCCAATGCCGTGTTAATAATAATCAAGCAGTCTGTACTTGCCTTGCGAATTTCATCGGTAGTCCACCCGCATGTCGCCCTGAATGCGTGACAAGCTCAGATTGTCCCCTCAATCTTGCTTGTTTAAATCAAAAGTGCCAAGATCCCTGTCCTGGCTCTTGCGGCAGAAATTCGAATTGCAGAGTCATCAAACATAATCCAATTTGTTCCTGCAGGAACGGTTTTACCGGCGATCCATTTACTGTTTGCTTCCCGACACCTGGTACGATTTCCAACTAATATTGTTGGCAAATATATATACGCACGTTATTAGTTCGCAATTATTTATCCAAATTAATATATTTGGATCTCGATAAAGTATCTTTATTTAAAATATTAAAAATTATTGCAGTTCTATTCGATTAATTTTCTTTGAATCAATAAATGATAATATTTATTAACGACATTTGAAATTTGGCTTAATTTCTAATACAGTAGAAGTAATAGCTTTCGTTTTTAATTGATATTTACAAGAATGTTGTATCGAGATTGAAGTATATATGTACATGCATTCAATTAAATTTTATAATAATTTTATATCCTTCAAACTGTTTATTATCGTAATTACAGTGAGTCCACCCAGTGTAAGTGATATTACAAGAGACCCGTGCGTACCGTCACCTTGTGGCATATTTTCCGAATGTCGCGATATAGGAGGAGTACCATCGTGTTCTTGTTTACCAACATATAGAGGCAGTCCGCCAAACTGCAAACCGGAATGTACAATTAATGCAGAATGTCCAGCTAATATGGCTTGCATGCAACAAAAATGTAGAGATCCCTGTCCAGGCTCGTGTGGCATTATGGCCGAATGCAGTGTCGTAAATCACGTGCCAATTTGTTCATGTTTGCCCGATTACACTGGCGACCCTTTCATCGGATGTTCCATAAAACCACGTAAGATTTCCCAGTGGAAATATGTAATAATAATTTTTTTGCTATTCTGCTAATAGCATACTTGATCCTCTTCTTCGTGAAATTATTGCAGCCGTTGTTACCCTCCCTAAACCGGATCTATGCACGCCTTCACCTTGCGGATCCAATACGCAATGTAACAGAGGAATTTGCGTTTGCCTAGCAGAATATTTCGGAGATCCTTATAGTGGTTGTCGGCCGGAATGCGTATTGAATAACGATTGTCCAAACACGCAGGCGTGTGTACGAAATAAATGTGTGGATCCCTGCCCAGGCGTTTGCGGTCAAAATGCTATATGCAATGTGTACAACCATGTTCCCATGTGTAGTTGTCCCTCAGGAATGGATGGAAATGCTTTCGTCTTGTGCTCTCCCGTGCCAGGTATTTTTAGCACGTTTTAGCATAACAATTGATACATCAAAGTACCTACGATTTTTTTTAAACCCCCAAATATCCGCATTCTTAGTATATTGAATTTTTATTCTGTAATTAAAATCTTTTCTTATAGCACCACCTATTAGTAATCCATGTAATCCGTCTCCGTGTGGTCCGAACAGTCAATGTCGAGAAAATAATATGCAAGCTGTATGTAGTTGCATAAATGGATTTGTCGGCGCGCCTCCGACATGCAGACCCGAATGTGTAATTAGCTCAGATTGCCCGAAGAACGAGGCGTGTACCAATCAAAAATGTCGGAACCCTTGTCCGGGAAGTTGCGGACGTAACACAGACTGCAACGTCATTAATCACAACCCTGTCTGTGTCTGCCGTTCTGGAATGACGGGAGATCCGTTTATTAATTGTTTCCCCCTCCGTAAGAAAACTTTTATTTTTTTCTAGAATACTTTCAAGTATTATATTTCTCACAAACTGTCTACGCGATTTATTTTCTTTTATTACATCGAATACGTGCGCGCGTATAACAAATATAGTACCTCGGCTAATTAACGGGTATTACTTTTAAAGCTGAGGAACCATTACCTGTGCTTAATCCTTGTCAACCTTCACCGTGTGGACCAAATGCGCAATGCCAAGTGATAAATGATCAACCTTCTTGCTCATGCTTGCAAGAATTTATCGGATCACCCCCGAACTGCCGGTACGAATGTATCAGCAATAGCGAGTGCTCGAACAAAATGGCCTGCATCAATCAAAAATGTCGCGATCCGTGCATCAACGCATGCGGTATCAATGCCATTTGCAATGT
Organism: Tetramorium parvispinum; assembly: GCA_011638315.1. NCBI lineage: Eukaryota > Metazoa > Arthropoda > Insecta > Hymenoptera > Formicidae > Tetramorium > Tetramorium parvispinum. The sequence continues at coordinate 29,417 of VBVR01000596.1, read as the reverse complement.
TGTTAGCCACACGCCGATGTGCGCGTGTACTCCTGGTTATACCGGCGATCCGTTTACGCAGTGTTCTCCTCAACAATGTAAGAGAATTTTTCAAAATAGTTCAAATATTTAAAATTTGAATAATTGCTCAGTCAGTCAAATTTGCTTTAGTTTTTTATTTTATTTTAGTCTTTAAAAATGTTATTTCTAGTAATCCATATAAATTTCTCATTTATTTGAAAGGATTACAAAATTAATATTGTGCCATTATTACGAGATTATAATTTATTAACAAATACGTTTTCTTTTAAGAATAGATAATTATTATTCTATTTTCATTTTAGTCGATATACAACCTAGCATATCCACGCCATGTACACCATCTCCGTGTGGTGCAAATGCAATATGCAGAGTTCAGCAAAATGCTGGTTCTTGCTCGTGCACGTCCGATTATATCGGCAACCCTTACGAAGGCTGCAGACCCGAGTGTATGCTCAATTCTGATTGTCCGTCCAATCAGGCGTGTATCGGTTTAAAATGCAAAGATCCGTGTCCAGGAACGTGCGGCCAAAACGCTCAATGCTACGTGATTAATCATGCGCCAACTTGCACTTGCTTCGAGCGGTACACGGGAAATCCATTCATATTCTGCAGTCTTATCGTCGAAGCCCGTAAGAGATCGCTTAAAGCACGTGCGCGTCTGTCCTAAGAACAATTAATAGAACGTAACTTTAAATATCTTACTTTCTTGCAGCGGTTGTAGCAGATGTCAATCCTTGTCAACCATCCCCTTGCGGACCATATAGTCAGTGCAGAGCAAGCAACGGCCAAGCCGTTTGCTCTTGTCTGCCGACTTATATCGGCGCACCGCCCGGTTGTAGACCTGAATGCACAGTTAGCACAGATTGCGCGACGAATCGCGCTTGCGAGAATAACAAGTGTGTTGATCCTTGTCCCAATTCGTGCGGTCAGGGCACGACGTGTAGAGTAGTAAATCATAGTCCAATATGCATGTGCAAACCCGGATTTAGCGGTGATCCATTCGTACGCTGTTTATTCGTACCACGTAAGCGGAATATATCTTATATACATTGAAATTTTTACTCTAATTTATCTTTTTATATTAAAAGACTGTTAATATCTTGCCATCTTTTTCTTTTATATTAAAATTTTTATTTTTTATTTAAAATTTTTATATTATATAAAATAACAAAATTATATCCATAGAAATGTAACAATTTTATACATATAGGATATTACAGACACTATTCTATATTTTTAATTAAAAGATAATTATATTATTAAATTTTTAAAAACATTTTTTGATAGTTTTGTTTCAAGATTCAGAGATTTCGTTTTAAATTTTAGCTACTTCGAACATACCGAGTCTGCCTTCGGATCCTTGCATACCATCTCCATGCGGACCTAACTCACAATGCCGCAATATGAATGGCTACCCATCTTGTTCTTGTATGACTAATTACATTGGTACACCACCAAATTGTCGTCCCGAATGCATTATTCCTGCCGACTGTCCGAGCAATCAGGCTTGCATTCGCGAGAGATGCCAAGATCCCTGTCCAGGTTCTTGCGGTCTAAATGCCGATTGTACTGTTCACAATCACATTCCAATCTGTAGGTGTATAGAAAGTTATACTGGCGATCCGTTTATTGGTTGTCAACCTGTGCCAATTTGTAAGTTATATACCGAAATCTCCTTATATTTTTGTTTGCATCTATATGTCTTATAATGTATTTATAATTTGATTTAAATCGGCAATTGTAATAACGTAGATAACGTACCAGTGCAGCCAATTGATCCATGCAGTAGCTCACCTTGTGGACCAAATGCTCAATGCAACAATGGCATTTGTGCTTGTTTATCTGAATACTTTGGCGACCCATATGTTGGCTGTCGACCAGAATGCGTACTTAGTACAGACTGCTCAACCGACAAGGCTTGCATACGAAACAAATGTGTCGATCCTTGTCCAGGTACTTGTGGACAAAACAGTTTATGTAACGTGATAAATCACACACCGATGTGCAGTTGTCCCCCCGGAACTACTGGAAATGCATTCATTTCTTGCGATGTAATGAGAGGTATGATACCCAGAACGAGAAATCTAATTTATGTATTTGAAAAAACGTTAATTGGTATTTGGTCTATCATACGCAGCCCCGCCCATAACAAGACCATGCAGCCCGAATCCTTGCGGTCCAAACAGCATATGTCGAGAATTAAATGGACAAGCCGTGTGCGCTTGTGCGCCAGAGTTCCTTGGATCGCCGCCTCTCTGCCGACCCGAATGTACCCTTAGTTCAGATTGTCGGCCAAATGAAGCTTGCGCTAATCAGAAATGCAAAGATCCTTGTCCCGGTACATGCGGCATCCAAGCAAGATGCGTAGTCGTCAACCACAATCCTGTTTGCTCGTGCCCCGAGCGCTACACTGGCGATCCGTTCATCAGATGTGATGTTATGAGTAAGACAATTTTGATTCAAAGTGTAATGCGTAAGTCCCGACCACCAGATTAAGATCGAAACATGTTGTCCTGATTTAGAACCAGTACCACCCGTAGTAATAAACCCTTGTCAGCCTTCACCCTGCGGTCCGTACGCTCAGTGCCAGGTCGTTAATGATTTACCATCCTGCTCGTGCCTGCCCGAGTACAAAGGCTCGCCCCCGTATTGTCGACCCGAATGTATTTCCAATCCCGAGTGCCCCAGCCATCAAAGTTGTATGCGGCAAAAGTGCAGGGACCCCTGTCCAGGTCTATGTGGGGAGAATGCCGAGTGCCATGTGGTACAACACGTGCCTCATTGCGTCTGTTCCTACGGTCTCGTCGGCGATCCGTACACGCGCTGCTCTGCGATACGTAAGGGATAAAACCCTTTTATATAAAACCACAAAACCAGTCGACCTTACGCTTATGCGACGTTGCTTAACCCGTTTGCCCTTTACATTGTTTTAGCACGCCCAACAGAACTGGAACCACAACCGTCGCCCTGCGCAAGCTTCGAATGCGGCGCGAATGCGATATGTAGAGAGCGAGACAGTGTTGCAATTTGTCAGTGTATCTCTAGCTATGTCGGCAATCCGTACTTAGCGTGCCGACCCGAATGTGTCATTAATCCCGACTGTCCATCCAATTTGATGTGCGTAAGAAACAAGTGTGCCAATCCCTGCGCCGGCATGTGCGGCCAGAATGCTGAATGCTCGGTTGTCAATCATCAACCGATGTGCACATGTCTCCCCGGATATACCGGAGACCCCTTCATTTCTTGTTTCGTAGATAGTAAGTGTTCTTAATCAAACAGTCTAATATTGTTTGATTGAATCCACAAAAATATTGCTTTATCTTTTTTCGCTTTATCTTCAAATGAATCTATATTGTATAATTGTATAAGTATATAAAATTTTATGATGGAATATTTCATATAATGTTAACATATTTTTGTTTTTAAAATTTCTATTTTATTAGAAAGAAAGTTTGAAACAAAAGATTAAAAAAATGCTTTTAAAAATGCTAAGATTAAAAAAATGTTTTTAACTATTTTAATTTTATAATTAATTTAAAAATATATATTTTTCAGAGAAAATAAACTTTTTACATTTTATATTCCTTTGTATAAATTGATATAATTAGGATATGTACATATATGTATATGAATTATTTTAAAAACATATTTTATATGAGACATAATTACTTTTTAATAATTTTAAAATAATTGAAAATTAACGTTGCTTTTAGAAGCAATTTTTTTATGGATGTTTCTATATTTATCTAATGAATTTTACTAATGCATTAAATTTTTCTCAGACATAATCCCAGATGAGAACGTTTGTGCCCCATCACCCTGTGGACCCAACAGCAAATGCAAAGAAGTATCCGGACAGGCCGTCTGTTCATGTCTCCCGACGTACATTGGAACCCCACCTGCATGTAGACCTGAATGTGTCGCTAGCTCAGAGTGTTCCCCGCAATTAGTGTGCAAGGACTACAAATGCGTGAACCCCTGCCCAAGCCCATGCGGACTCAATACCAATTGCGTGGTCGTTAACCACAGCCCTATCTGCAGTTGTATGTCCGGTTACAGCGGAGACCCGTTCACCATATGCTCATTAATTCCACGTAAGACCACCATCGAATGCATGAAGAACTATTAATCCAGTTTCTCAACATATATACTGCCCTATGTCTTTTATAATCGTCATCAACCATAACTCCGAATATCTTTCAGCTGTAACACCACCACTAGTACCGAAAGACCCTTGCGTGCCATCCCCGTGCGGTAGTTTCTCCCAATGCAGGAATATTGGTGGCTCTCCCGCGTGTACCTGCCTGGAGAATTACATGGGTCAACCGCCTAATTGCAGACCCGAATGTACTATACATTCAGAATGCCCGAGTGATAGAGCCTGCATAAATATGAAATGTGTGGATCCATGTCCTGGCTCGTGCGGCACCAATGCCCTATGTTCAGTCATTAATCACATTCCCACATGCAGATGCCCCGAGGGTTACACTGGAAATACGTTTGTCCTTTGCGAGATATTACCAGTGACACGTAAGCGTTACGAGCCATCCAATAGTATACCCTATTGAAAACACGTTATTCGAAATTTCGACATGACTCGAAACATGATTCGAGTTCGAGCTCGTTAATCCCTATTTCAATTATGTTTTGCAGCGATTCCATCCCCGGTCGAAGATGCCTGCGTCCCATCACCCTGTGGTCCCAATGCACAATGCTTTAATGGTATTTGTACTTGCCTACCGGAGTTCCGAGGAGATCCGAATGTAGGTTGCCGACCGGAATGCGTCCTAAACGCGGATTGTCCCCGCGATAGAGCGTGCATACGTAACAAATGCCTGGACCCATGCCCCGGAGCTTGCGCTATTAATGCGTTATGCACCGTGATCGGACACGTTCCCATGTGTAGTTGCCCTGGAAATATGACTGGCAATGCATTCAGCCAATGCACACCTTTACAAGGTATATTAGCATCCCATAGCATTGAAGACTGTCCCTATATTCTTGATGTTATAAAATTATGTAAGATAATTGCTCTTTCGTAAATCATTCTCTGGAGCTAAATATCTTATTTTTGTACATTAGACATGCCACCCGCTAATCCATGCGCCCCTTCACCCTGTGGACCAAACAGCGAATGCCGCGTTATAAATAACCAGGCGGTTTGCTCTTGTATAAGAGGATATCTAGGTAGCCCTCCGACCTGCAGACCCGAGTGCATAGTCAGCACAGATTGCCCCCAGAATGAGGCTTGTAGCAATCAGAAGTGTACGAACCCTTGTCCTGGAAGTTGTGGGTTAGGCGCATCCTGTCAAGTAGTGAATCATAATCCAATTTGCACTTGTTCACCCTCTCAAACGGGCGATCCTTTTGTTAGATGTTATTTACAACCACGTAAGTATCGTTTGCTACGTCCATATCCATGACCAATGCGATCTCAAAGAAGTTTTAAAAAAATTTTTATTTATTTTTTTTGTACATGGAACTTTACCCTTTTAGAAGAAGCACCTACGTTACCGCCTACGCCATGCAGGCCAAATCCGTGCGGCCCCAACTCGCAATGCCAACCGCGCGGCGACGAGTCTGTGTGCACATGTTTACCCGATTTCATAGGCAGTCCGCCTAATTGCAGAGCGGAGTGCATTAGCAATAGCGAATGTTCTAATCATTTAGCTTGCATTAATAAGAAATGTCAGGATCCGTGTGTTGGCTCTTGTGGTGCGAACGCTAATTGTCACGTTGTCAGTCACACCCCGATGTGTTCTTGCGTGAACGGTTACACCGGTGATCCATTCACGCAATGCATCTTGAGAGAACGTAAGTATCGTTCAGGAATTAAAACTGATATAATTTCGGTGACTTACTGAATGTACAGTAGATACAGGAAAGTGCATCTTAAAATTGTTATGTTACTATTATGAATAAATCTTATTAATTAGTCATTAATATTGCTAATTGCTAATTAGTAATATTAGCATAACATTACTAATTAGCAATAATTAGCAATCCTTCCTGTATCTACTTCATTGAAATAAAAAATCATCGTAATTATGCTGATTTTAATATCTGATTTATACAAAGATATTCGTATCTTTCATCATAAATCCCATGTTCACTGGTGTCATCTTTTAGCCATACCATTACCACCTGCACCTGTTGATCCTTGCACTCCTTCTCCTTGCGGCTCCAATGCAATATGCAAGGAATTCAACGGTGCCGGTTCGTGTACGTGCTTGCCGAATTACACCGGCAACCCATACGAAGGATGTAGGCCGGAGTGTATCTTAAATTCGGATTGCCCTGCCAACCTGGCTTGTATAAATACGAAATGTAGAGATCCGTGCCCGGGATCATGCGGGCGCAATGCGTTATGCCAGGTAGTCAATCATTTGCCGATGTGCAACTGTTACCCTAGATACACCGGCAACGCCTTCTCATTTTGCACTCCGGTAGAAATAGGTACGATTACACTGAGTTAAAATATATTATCGTTTGTCAAATTGTTAAATTAATAGCGAAATGCAATCGTGGTTGATTTGTGAAAACAATGCAATTTTTAGAAGGAGATAGTGTCGTCAGTAATCCTTGCCAACCATCACCATGTGGACCTAATAGCTTATGTCGTGTTGTGGATAGTACGAGTGTCTGCAGTTGTTTACCCGATTTCCAATGGGCCAGCCCACCAAACTGTCGCCCTGAATGTACTGTTAGTGCCGAATGCGCCTTTAATCTGGCGTGCATTTCGCATAAATGTAGCGATCCTTGTCGTACATTGTGCGGTTCTAATGCGAGATGTGAAACAATCAATCATAATCCTATTTGCTCGTGCCCACCTAGTTTTACCGGTGATCCATTCGTTGCCTGCTTTGAAATGCCACGTAAGAATCATTGAAAATCTCGTAAATTGAAATCGTAAAGAGAAATAAGTCAATAATTAAAAGAGTGAAGAGATATTTTCTCAAATTTCAAATATATTTTCTTCAGAAAATTTTGTTTCCTTATGTGTTCTTTTTGTTTTGAAACAAAAAATTTTTTAAATATCAATATTTTTTCTTGTTTAAATGAAATATCTCGTCTGTTTTTTTATTATTTTTATTAAAAAACAATATTAAAATCTTATCAAAGATATTCAAGAAAAAGCATATAATAAACATATTTATATGTCTATAGCTAAACCTGAAGAACATCCATTCGTGAATCCTTGCGCACCTTCACCTTGCGGACCTTATTCGGAATGCCGTGACATTAATGGTCAAGCATCTTGCGCTTGTTTGTCAACATATATAGGAACACCACCCAATTGCAGACCCGAATGTTCAGTTAATCCAGAATGCCCGACTAATCAGGCGTGTATACAGAGAAAGTGTCGAAATCCTTGCGATGGAGTATGTGGAGTAGGAGCAATTTGTAATGTCATTCGTCATACACCTACATGTTCTTGTCCAAATGGGTTTACTGGGGATCCATTTATAGTGTGTAGACTAATACCTGAGGAAGGTAAGACAATCAGAAGAATACTTGTGATGTTATTTATTGAAATAGATCTGAAAATGTCTTTATTGTATTTAGAATATAGAAAATATTTCAAATTTAGCTTCATCGCAAACTGAATATAAAATTCGTTCCTCAGAAATATCACTCAAACCGATGGATCCGTGCTTAAATTGTGGCGCGAATACGCAATGCTTTAACGGTATATGCAGTTGTCTTCCCGAATATCAAGGAAATCCGAACCTTGGATGCCGTCCAGAATGTATTTTGAATTCGGATTGTTTGAGAAACCAGGCTTGCATTAAGAACAAGTGTCGAGATCCATGCGGTCTCAGAATTTGCGGTGTCAATGCCGTGTGTTCTGTTATAAATCATGTACCAGTTTGCACTTGTGCGCAGGGAATGTCTGGCAACGCGTTCATGCAATGCTCCCCAATAAATGGTATTCACTCGAGCGATCAATTTCAGATTGTGTTATGAATGATCGGTATTGTAATTCCTTCTGTAATCGTATTTTTATTTACATTTAAACAGACATAATACCAAAAGACCCATGTAACCCGACACCCTGTGGCCCGAACAGTCAGTGTCGAAGGATAAAGGAACAAGCTGTTTGCTCGTGTCTCCCTGGATACTTGGACGCGCCACCTAATTGCCGAGCCGAATGCACTATTAGTTCCGACTGTCTCGCTAATATGGCTTGCAATAATCAAAAATGCATAGATCCCTGTCCTGGAACTTGCGGTATCAGAGCCCAATGTACCGTAGTTAATCACAACCCCATTTGTTCTTGTCTCTCTGACTTGACCGGCGACCCCTTCACTCAGTGTATTCCAAGACGTGAGTAATTTAAAAAGCAGTAGTTAATCAGCCGCATTAGACATCAGAACATATTGTACTATTTATTTTTCCAACAGCGGCGGAACCTCCAACGCCCATTAATCCTTGCGTTCCATCTCCATGTGGACTTAACAGCAAATGTGAAGTTGTAAATAATGCATATTCATGCTCTTGCTTGCCAGAGTTTGTTGGCAACCCACCGAATTGTAGACCCGAATGCATTAGCAATAGCGAGTGTTCCACGCAATTAGCGTGCATTAATCAGAAGTGTCGCGATCCATGTCCCGGTTCCTGTGGTATTAATTCTGATTGTCGAGTAATAAGTCACACGCCTATGTGCGTCTGTCTTACCGGATTCGAAGGAGATCCATTTGTATTATGCAACCCCAAACAAAGTAAGTGCAGTAATCGTGTGATAATGTCTAAAGTGCCTTAGAATCACAGGATGCATTTCTGCTAACATTATGATACATTTTTAATTTTCAATATTAAATAATGATTAAATTAAATTTTTATTAAGTTTACAATAATTAAATTTACAATAATTGAAATTAAATGAAAAATAAGACATTATGTGTTTATGCTGTTATTTATATATTATTTTTATATCATTTTATTGCAATATTTCATATACCTATATAACTTATATATTTAGTATTTTGGTTATTTATTATATCTTTAATGCTGATGATTTAAAATCAAGGTTTCGCTGTTAGTAATTAATATAATATTAATATAATTGTACTAAAATTTTATTTTGATTATAATGATTAAATTTATTATTATAATGATTGAATATGCATCTGACACGATTCCCTGACACGATATTTGTTACGTTGATGATGATTTACAAGAACAATTGCTTTAAGAAATAAGAATTGAATTTAATATTTTTTTTATAGACGATATTATAAATGCTGTAAAACCCACACCCTGTGTTCCATCTCCGTGCGGTTTTAATGCGGTATGCCGCGAATCGAATGGTGTTGGTTCTTGCACATGTTTACAGGATTATACAGGCAATCCATATGATGGTTGTCGACCTGAGTGCACGATAAACTCCGATTGCACCGCAGATCGAGCGTGCGTCGGATCGAAATGTCAGAATCCTTGTTCAGGTTTCTGCGGATATAATGTGATTTGCCAAGTAATAAATCATGCGCCGTTGTGCACATGTCAACCTGGATACAGCGGCAATCCGTTCATCTCTTGTAATAGAATTGTGCAAGATACGAGTAAGTCAAATTCTTAGGAGACCTGTAATTTAATTTAATCCAACAATTAATTCGAAATTTATCAAAATACTTTCAAAATTTTTAAGTTAGTTGCTGTACAACTAACTATAAAGTAAATTTTATAAATGATTCAGTGACAGTCATAAATCAATAATTTTTAATAGTTTTACGCATTTACTTATTTTTCAGTCATCTCAAGAATTCTCGTAACTTTACGAAATTTAAATTGAGGTTTTTTTTTAGCGTTAGAACGTAATCCATGCAGTTCTTCTCCCTGTGGACTTAATAGTCAGTGTCGCGAATTAAACGGTCAAGCGATATGTTCTTGCTTACCCACATTTATTGGAACCCCACCAAATTGTCGCGCGGAGTGCACTGTTAGCTCTGACTGTTCCGTAAATCGTGCGTGCAAGAACCACAAATGCGTTGATCCATGCCCCGGAATCTGTGGTATCAATGCGAGATGCGAAGTGATTAATCATAGCCCAATTTGCAGTTGTAATCAAGGTTTTACCGGTGATCCTTTCGTAACATGCTTCCAAACGCGTAAGTACGCTGTAAAATACAAATCCATTTAACATGTCGTTGCATAATTGCTCTACATAATTTAATTTTTGAATTAAAACATTTCTCTAAAACGCATTTTTCTGAAAGATAATATTAAATAGAAGTTATTCGTTTACAGAGATAGATAATAATACCCCTCAGATGCCAGAAAATCCGTGCATTCCATCTCCCTGCGGTCCATTTGCCACTTGTCGCGATAGCGGCTACGCGGGCGTGCCGACATGTACATGTCTGGAAAATTACATTGGTAGCCCTCCGAATTGCCGACCAGAATGTACCGTAGATTCTGAGTGTAATAGTAATCAAGCCTGTTTGAGACAAAAATGCCGAGACCCATGCCCAGGCTCGTGTGGTATTGGTGCCCAATGTCTCGTTGTTAATCACATGGCCGTCTGTCTTTGTCCGAAGGGTTACACCGGAGATGCGTTTGCCAATTGTTTCCCAGAACCTCCTCGTAAGCATTTATTTATCCTCGTTATTTTGTAATACATCACCCACATGATCGATAAGAGAAAATGAGAAATTGATACAAGTTTCCTAAATTAATTCCTTAATAAGAATTTCTAAATAAATTATAAATATAAAAATACATTGAGCAAATTAAAGTCGATTATAAATTTATAAATTTATTTATTATTTATTAATAAATTAATATGATTGGATATTTCTATGCTTTTACTGACAGTGATTATTACAAAATAATGGTACATTAGAATATTTTAAAATACGAAACTGAAATCATTATGTTCTGTAATTTCGTTAGCCTTTTAACTTATGAGCAAAAACGTTTATTCAAGATGAATATTGACATTTGCAGCTGCACCTATGCCACAAGATCCTTGTAATCCATCTCCGTGCGGAGTCAATGCGATATGTCGCGATGGCGTCTGTACCTGTCAACCCGAGTATCGCGGTGATCCTTACGTCACATGTCGACCCGAATGCGTACAAAATCCAGACTGTCCATTAGATAAAGCATGTGTTCGTAATAAGTGCCTCGACCCGTGCACTGGAGTTTGCGGGCAAAATGCAAAGTGCACAGTTATAAATCATACCCCAATGTGCGCCTGTCCAGACGGAATGTCCGGTAACGCGTTTGCGACGTGTTATCCGATCATTCAAGGTAAAATTTATTGACAATCATGTGCTATTTGCACAATAGAAACAGTTATTAACTATAGATTCCTGTGTAAAAGCAATTCTGTCACAAAGTAAGTTTATCTGTCCAAATATGGGAAGAAAATGGTTTCGTTAATAATTACTTTTGCAGATCAAACTGTTGAGAACCCATGTAGCCCGTCGCCCTGTGGTCCGAACAGTCGATGTCAGAGCTTTAATAATCAAGCAGTATGTACGTGTATATCTGGATTCATAGGAAATCCGCCAGCCTGTCGACCCGAGTGCATAGTTAATACTGATTGCGCGTTGAATGAGGCTTGCATCAATATGAAATGCGGCAATCCATGCTTGGGTGCGTGCGGTATATCCGCTCGTTGCCAAGTGTTGAATCATAATCCAATTTGTACCTGTCCGCCTGTATTTACCGGCGATCCATTCATACGTTGCGTACCAAGACGTAGGTTTCTTTGATTACTATAAACATCAATAGACATATATTTATGTCGAGTATATAACAATTTGAATCTTTTTACTTTAAAGCGGAGGATGTTCCAAAACCGATAAATCCATGCCAACCGTCACCTTGTGGCCCTAACTCTCAGTGCCAAGTTATCAATGATACGCCGTCGTGTTCTTGCATAACAGAGTTCATTGGAACACCGCCGAACTGTAGGCCGGAGTGCATTAGTAACAGCGAATGTCCGAGCCAAATGGCGTGTATTAATCGCAAATGTAGAGACCCATGTCCTGGATCTTGTCACCTTCTGGCTAATTGCTTTGTCGTTAATCATGTACCCACCTGTACGTGTCGCTCCGGTTACACGGGTGATCCATTTGTTCAATGCACGATCATGCCTAGTAAGTTTGTAGATTTGACTTCTTATTTTATAAACGCTTTGTTTATCGAAATATTCATTGCTATCGATAATTCTTGTTAACGTTATATCTCGGTTATTAATCACGTAAAATCACGGTTATGAAATTAGATTAATAGAGTTTTATTGATTGAGAATATGTTAATCTGAAATTGATGTTATGAATAGGATAAAGCTATGATTCTTTTAGGCGAACCACCAGCACCAAGACAACCTTGCCAACCATCCCCTTGTGGAACAAACGCTGTATGTAGAGAACAAAACGGCGTTGGTTCTTGTACATGCTTGTCTGAGTATATTGGAAATCCCTACGAAGGATGCCGTCCCGAATGTACCATTTCGTCAGACTGTCCCGCGCATTTAGCTTGTATCGGATCAAAATGTCAGAATCCATGCCCCGGTTCATGCGGCACCAATACCAATTGCCAAGTTGTCAACAACGTTCCCGTTTGCACTTGTATCCCTGGTTACACCGGCAATCCGTATATAAACTGCATTTATCAAACTCTCAGCAGTAAGTAACGTTACAGCGTAAGAGAGAAATTAAATAGAGTACAGATTAAAAAAATAATAGAAAATTTCTTAAGTAACACTTTAAATACGATATTATTGTAGTTTCCGATGAGAAGCGTGAACCATGCAAGCCTTCCCCTTGTGGCCCCAACAGTCAATGCGCCAATAATAACGGTCAAGCCATTTGCTCCTGCTTGCCCCAGTTTATCGGGACTCCGCCAAATTGTAGACCGGAATGCTTAGTAAATTCGGAGTGTGGATCGAACCGAGCATGTGTAAATCAAAAATGTGTAGATCCGTGTATCGGCACTTGTGGTCGTGATGCTCAATGTAAAGTCATACATCACAGTCCCATTTGTATCTGCGCAAGCGGCTTTACGGGCGATCCATTCATTTACTGCTTCGCAGCACCAAGTATGATGTCTTATTTTATAAAAATTTAAAATTCGTTAGAATTAAACGATTGACGTTATCAGTTTCTAATTGAATTTTTTGCATATATGAAGACTATCAGTATAATCTTTTCGTAGTTCCAAAACCAGTAGACCAATATCCGAAGGACCCATGCTTGCCCTCACCTTGTGGCCCCAATGCCCTATGCAGAGCCATTGGTGATGCACCAGCATGCAGTTGCATGCAGAATTACATAGGAGTTCCACCTAATTGCCGACCCGAGTGTTCGATAAATTCGGATTGTCCGGCTAATAGAGCTTGCATCAGGGAAAAATGTAGAGATCCTTGTCCAGGATCATGTGGCCTCTTGGCGCGCTGTTCGGTGATTAATCATACGCCATCCTGCACATGTCCTGAAGGATATACCGGCGATCCCTTCGTCAGTTGCAACATCTTACCTCAGATACCTCGTAAGAACTTAAGAATTTCCGGCATGTTATTATTGTAATGTTACTTATTATTCTAAATCGCTACAATTTGATCTGTGCATATTTCAGTACCTCCCCCAGACCAATGCAACCCGTCACCGTGCGGTCAGAATGCTCAGTGCAACAACGGAATTTGCACATGCATACCCGAATACTTTGGAGACCCGTATGCCGGCTGTCGACCGGAATGTGTGATTAATACCGATTGTCCTCGCGATAGGGCATGCATGCTCCACAAATGTCGCGATCCGTGTGTCGGGACATGCGGCTTTAACGCGGAATGCATTGTTGTTAATCATTTGCCCATGTGCAGTTGTCCGAGAAATATGACCGGTAACGCATTTGTTTCGTGTACACCCCTTCAAGGTATCGTATGACTTTTGAGTGCGAAAGTATTTGCTTCGAGAATATGAATATAAACACTCAATATAAACCCGAAATAATTATCGTTAAATAGATTCGACCATCGTGAACGAACCATGCAATCCATCCCCGTGCGGTCCGAATAGCCACTGCCGTGCGTCAAATGGCCAGGCGATTTGCGCGTGTATCGCTGGATTTAGAGGCGCCCCACCATCCTGTCGACCAGAATGTCTCATAAGTACCGATTGCGCTCGCAACAGAGCTTGCAACAATCAAAAATGCATCGATCCGTGCCTCGGTGCATGCGGATTAATTGCGCAATGTACTGTCGTAAATCACAATCCCATATGCAGCTGCCCGCCTTTGTATACGGGAGATCCATTTGTTCAATGTGTTCGGCAACGTAAGAATTTCATGCACATAATTGGAAATTTAATTATAATTTATATCGTACCAAAACACGAGCGTAACACTTTGTGAATTGCAGCGGAAGAACCACAGCCACCGATAGACCCCTGTCAACCCTCACCTTGTGGCCCGAACGCGATATGTCGAGTCCTCAATGGAGCCCCGTCATGCTCATGCTTACCTCAGTTTATTGGCACTCCACCTAGATGTAGACCGGAGTGTATCAGTAACAGCGAATGTCCTAGTCAACAAGCTTGCATTAATCAGAAATGCCGTGATCCTTGTCCGGGATCATGTGGTAGGAATGCTGAATGTAGAACCGTCAGTCATACCCCGATGTGTATTTGCGCTGGTGACTTTACCGGTGATCCATTCATCCAGTGTAATCCCCGACCGAGTAAGTTTCGAAGAAATGTAGTAATCATCACGAAAAATTGTTTGATTTTGATCATAAATTACATGACAGTCATTGTTGAACAATCTATGGCCCTCTATTCTAGTTGACAGACCACTTGTTCCACTAAATCCGTGCCAGCCATCGCCATGTGGCGCGAATGCTATGTGCCGCGAAATTTCTGGCTCAGCCTCCTGCACTTGCTTGCCCGATTTCTACGGAAATCCGTACGAGGGTTGTAGACCTGAGTGCGTAATTAATTCCGATTGTACATCCAATCGAGCCTGTATAAGGAATAGATGTCAAGACCCTTGTCCAGGAACATGTGGTGTCAATGCGATTTGCGAAGTCATCAATCACATACCGGCGTGTAGCTGTCAACCAAGATATACCGGAGATCCATTTAGATACTGCGAGCCTATGCGAGAAACTCGTAAGTGGAGAAAATATTCAAGCATCCGCCTATCGTTATTGATTGTTTACGGAAACGCATCATCTCACCTTTTAATCGATCTCGTATAGCTTTGGTGCCTATAGGCGACTCTTGTCAGCCGTCACCGTGCGGTCCGAATAGTCGATGCCTCAATGTAAACGGAAAAGCCAGCTGTTCATGCCTGCCCACCTACCAAGGAACTCCTCCCGACTGTAGACCCGAGTGTGTCGTTAGCACAGAATGCCCTATGAATCGCGCGTGTGTCAATCAGAAATGCGTCGATCCGTGTCCAGGTGTGTGCGGTATCAATGCCAAGTGCGACGCTCTGTCCCACAGTCCATTCTGCAGTTGCGGATCCGGTCAGATTGGAGATCCCTTCGTCAAGTGTTTTGACATGCCCCGTAAGTCTCGGAAGAAGTCCGCCGCGCGAACATCGCGTCGCTGAAAATGTCCTACGTACAGAAAACATTATTAAATTTTATTCCAGTAATGCCTGCAATACCACTACAAGTAAATCCCTGCGTTCCATCGCCCTGCGGCCCATTCTCCACGTGTCAAGACAGAGGAGGATATCCGTCTTGTACGTGCATGTCCAATTACATTGGATCGCCGCCTTACTGCCGCGCCGAATGCTCAATTAACTCTGATTGCACCAGCAATAAAGCTTGCATCAGAGAAAAATGCAGAGACCCTTGTCCTGGATCCTGTGGTTTTAATGCCTTGTGCTCTGTAATCAATCATACTCCGGCTTGCACATGTCCCGATGGATACACGGGTGATCCCTTCAACAATTGTTACTTGGCGCCTATGCGTAAGAATTTTCCTCATATTATTGCCCACATATCTGTTGTATTTTTTTATGTAAACTTCATAGAACAAAACAATCATCATTAAATTCACACTTGCATCTACAGAAGTTCCTACAGTAACGTCAGACCCATGTAACCCGTCGCCATGTGGGCTCAATGCTGAGTGTCGTAACGGACGTTGCACTTGCATACCTGAATATCGTGGCGATCCATATCGAGAATGTCGACCGGAGTGCGTGCAGAATTCCGATTGTCCATTTAATAGAGCTTGCGCGAATAACAAATGCGTGGATCCCTGTGTTGGAATTTGTGGCCAGAATGCAGAATGCGCGGTTATCAATCATGTATCCACCTGTAGCTGTGTCAAGAATTACGAAGGCGATCCATTCACCCTTTGTAGACGCGTGCAACGTGAGTTCTCTCTTCGTTTTGTTTACTTCCTGAGAGAGCCTTGTGAAAAAAAAAACCACTAATTTCATCACCTTACGTCTCAATAGCACGCGTTAAACCTTGCGAGCCCTCCCCCTGCGGACCCAACAGCGTTTGCCGTGAATTCGGCGAGCAAGCCTCCTGTTCTTGCCTACCTGGTTACTTCGGAATCCCGCCGAGCTGCAGACCCGAATGTCTCGTTAGCACCGATTGCGAGCAGAGCAAGGCTTGCGTGAACATGAGATGCCGCAATCCCTGTGAAAATGCTTGTGGCCAGAATGCGCTATGTGTTGTGCGAAATCACAATCCAATTTGCAGGTGCCCCGTTCAGCATTCCGGTGACCCGTTCGTCAACTGTTTCCCCATAAGTAAGTAACCGCCCAAAATGCTCCAAACACAAACATCTAAAAGTCATTGTACAGGCATCTAAAATTTGACGTCTCGATCTGTGAGAGGTGTGAGTGCGTCTTTTGGATGTCCCTTTGATGACTCTTCGATTGTGTTTGTTGCATTTGAGATGTCTTTTCCTTAACTTTGAAACGAATAATGAATTTCTTTTTTTTCATCGCCAGCGATACCGGACGTAGAACCCACCAGGGACCCATGTTACCCCTCACCGTGTGGATTGAACTCGCAGTGCACGGTATCCGCCGATAATACACCCTCCTGCTCCTGTTTGCCCACCTTCATAGGATCTCCACCCAGTTGTAGACCCGAATGCCATGTAAACAGCGAATGCCCCACCAATCGAGCATGTATTAAGCAGAAATGTACCGACCCGTGCGTTGGATTGTGCGGATTCAATGCACTGTGCCAAGTCATTTTGCACCAAGCCCGATGCACCTGTCCCGAATCATACACTGGAGACCCATTCACAGTTTGCTCTGAGATACTATGTAAGAAAATCCCCACTATCTTTACCCGTATCAATTGATCTGATGGATCTTACTCTGGTATCTTGTTCCATCAGTATTTTGATCTCTAAAACTTGATCTCTAGATCTTGTAAATATCATTATTGTACATAACTTATGTATTTAAAAGAACTGCACGTCAGTCTCTTTGTCACATATGTATCTTGCATCATTTTTCAAATACTATACTCAACTATCATACGGATATGCGCAAAATATCTTTTTAAATATATGTATGTATTATATACATGTTGCACCTTTATATGTATAAAGGACATGTACGATGCATGCAACAGACATGTACATTTATTTACTTTAATTCTTATGTGCAAATATCTCTATATTTCTGGAGAAATTTTACTTTATAATGTATATTATAATACACACTGTGCATGCAAGAATTTTACATCTAGCTATAAATATGGAATTAATTGTGTGTTTTCTGCTGTTATTTTTAGCGACTCCAACACCGTCAGTACCGTCTAGACCGTGCAGCCCTTCACCGTGTGGAATAAACGCGTATTGCCACGAGAGATTCGACACGGCCATTTGCGAGTGCGTACCAAACTACAGAGGCAATCCATATCAAGGCTGTCAACCCGAGTGCCTTGTGAATACCGACTGTTCAAAATCGCAAGCGTGCATAAAGACGAGATGTCAAGATCCTTGCCCTGGTACTTGCGGCGTTGGTGCGATCTGCACTGTGTCCAATCACGTTCCCATTTGCTCGTGTCCATTGCAGATGGTCGGAGATGCTTTTACACTTTGCCAAGTCCCCGTTGAAGGTAACTTTGCTATCCATATTTCTAATTACATCATTATTTAATTAACTATTTCTTTTAAATTGAAAAAAAAGATTGAATCCCGAACATGAAAAGTTAAACGAAGTTGCATCTTTTAAGTTTCCTTTCTTTCTCCTTGCGATGGACGCTACTAATTGCTACGTTTATTTTTGTTTTTGTTTAGATACTAGAGAAACAGATCCATGCTATCCATCACCATGCGGTCCGAATACTGTCTGCGAGAAAATTGGCAATACCGCAGTTTGTAAATGTTTGCCCGGACTGCAAGGTGTTCCAACAAGTGTAACTGGTTGTCATCCGGAATGCGTTCTCAGTTCAGATTGTCCAGGAGATAAAGCTTGCATACAGAGTAAATGTAAAGATCCCTGCTCACAGAATGTTTGCGGCAGCAAGGCAGTGTGCAAGACAATCAATCATAGCCCACTTTGCAGTTGCCCGTCTCCATTGATTGGCAATCCTTTCGAGGAGTGTTATACAAAGATCGGTAAATATAAAAAAATTAAATTTGATATAAAATATATTACATTGTTAGATTATTTCTGTTGTACTAAAACATGCATTTTTCTATTTCAGAAACTAATCCTTGCAGTCCATCACCTTGCAATTATAATGGCGAGTGCAGAGTGAGAAATGGTGTCGCGATTTGCATCTATCCTGAGTGTGTTATCAATTCAGACTGTCCGCGTGATAAAGCTTGCTTCTCACAAAAATGCAGAGATCCCTGCATCGGCGCATGCGGTATCAATTCTATCTGCCAGACCGTTAATCACAAACCAATTTGTTCCTGCCCAGTTGGCTTTACAGGCAATGCGCGAGTGCAGTGCACAATTCCAGCCCTTGAAGGTAATATCTATATATATAGAATATATAGATATAGAATATACTGACGTCTAATATTTTTTTAATGGATTTTTTAAATTTCAATATGCAATATTAATATTAATAAAAAAATATTAATTTTTATATATTATATATCAAATTTGCAATATTAATTTTAATTTAAAAAATTTTTTACAAATACACAAGATATATGTATATAATATTTAAAATATTGATATTAATATTTAAAACATTATTTTGTCTAATAAATTCTAAAAAATCTAATTTATTTTATCTAAACTATTAATATATCGGCTATAATTAATTTGAGAGTTAAATTTATTATAAAATGTTTTTTTTATTGTGTGCGATAAAATTTTGAATGTATCTTTGCAGAACCAGTCCCAGAATGCACACAAAATTCCGAATGTTCAAACGACAAAACTTGCTTCAATCAAAAGTGCGTTGACCCGTGTACTCTCGATTCTTGTGGCTTTAATAGTCGCTGCCATGTACAAATGCACAGAGCTATATGTGTCTGCAATGATGGCTACACCGGATATCCTCAACAATATTGCCATAAACGTACGTTAAACAAACATGCATTTACCCAACATACCTTTTTCTATTGTTACATAACAATATCAATTTTATTAATATTTTCTTTTACAGTCGGTTGTCGTAGTGACAGCGAATGCTCATTGGTTCAGTCTTGTATCAACAACGAGTGTGTTGATACCTGCCTGATTACACAATGCGGTATTAACGCATTATGTACCGCTGATGGATATCATAAGACTCGATGCTATTGTCCTGATGGATATACGGGTAATCCTTACGAAGCATGTGAAAGACCCGAGTGCACCAGCGACAGCGATTGTGCTTCGTCTTTGGCCTGCCGCAATTTGAGATGCGTTAATCCTTGCAATTGTCCACCACCGGCATTGTGCAATGTCGTCAATCATCGACCGATATGTAAATGTCCACCTGGTTACATGGGTAATCCTTATACTTCGTGTCTCATGGGTAAGAATCCATTTTCATATAAAGTTTATATAAAAGTTTTTAAAGTATATTAAAAGTATATTAAATTAAGAGAAGTAATATTTACTCTATAAAATAAGAAACATAATCATACAGAGGACATTATATTGTTAAATTATTTTTAATAAAATCGAGAAGGCATATTTCATAAATAATTATTTAGATTTTTATTGCTGTTGCCTACGAAAATTGTTAAAATAACTAATAATTATAATTTGATAATACTTTAATTCTTATTGTAATTCTATATTGCAGATTTATTAGATCGAGAGACCGAATGTCAAGTCGACGCTGACTGTCCCAGCAAGTTGGCATGCTTCAGTGGTATTTGTAAAGATCCATGTGCAGAAATGAAACCATGTATTGTTAGTGCCAAATGTAGCGTTGTAGATACCTTACCGATGAGAACAATGATCTGCGAATGCCTGCCGAACTTTGCTGGCGATGCCACTGTTGCTTGCGTGCCAGGTAGACTTTTATCCAAATAAATATATACATATATACACTAATATATCTAAATGAAATAAAATTAAGTACTTTTTCGTTTGAAATAAAAATAAAAATTTTCAAATAAAATTGATTCAATTAATTTTATACAAAAATATTGAATGGTAATTGAATTGCGAATATTTGATGTATTTGCAGTGGACAAACAAATCGCAGCGATATGCGAGAGTAATTCGCAATGTACATCAGACATGGCCTGCCTAAATCGTCGATGCATCAATCCGTGCACCGTTAATCCATGCGCAGCAAATGCAGAGTGTCATATTGAAAATCACCATCGCACATGTCAGTGTCCTCACGGATACGCCGGCGATCCGTTTATAAATTGTTATGAAGGTACTGTATCGCATATTTTTTTTTTCATTTCTCAATATAAACAATATCATGTGCCTTTTACGTCTCTGTCTTTTACCTCCAGAAAATGTAGTTCTCCCGGAATGTAGACTAAATACCGAATGTCCGTCTGACAAAGCGTGCATAAATCAACTTTGCCAAGATCCATGCTCTAGCAATCACTGTGGGCTAAACGCGGAGTGTATCACTATCAATCATCATCCTTCTTGCCACTGCCAACACGGTTTAGCCGGTGATCCGCAAGCTCAATGCTTCAGACGTAAGTTTCTTATAGATTTCTCATTTTTTTAGAAATTGTCATCTTTATGAAAAATGTATATATAAACTTGATTGAGATAAAATAATTAAGATAATTAAGTTCACTATTACTGATTGATTGACATAATTATTTTCTTTAACTTTTTTAAACAAAACAATAAATCTGATGCATTTTAATGGCAAAATTAAAATTTCAAATGTGTTTAAGACTAATTTAAAAGCTTTTTATTACTTTGAATATATTGCATTGGTTCGTTAACTCCCTCTTTTTTCTTTAGCGGAATGTAAAACAGACAACGATTGTCCATACGACAAGACTTGCCGGAATGATAATTGCGTCACTCCATGTCTCATCGGTGATGTCGTGTGCGGTCGGGGTGCGGAATGCAGAGCGGTGTCTCATAGAGCTCAATGCATCTGCCCGCAAGGTACTCAAGGCGATTCACGCGTGGCATGCATTTCTGCAATCTGCCATTATAACGAAGATTGCGCCGATCACGAGGCCTGCGATAGACTGAACAGAGTCTGCAGACCGGTTTGCGACGACAATGCCTGTGACGAGAGTGCAATTTGTGTTGCATGCGATCATCAGCCGAAATGCACATGTCCTCCGGGTACTGTCGGAAATCCATATATAACATGCATTGGTATGTTGATTTTTTAAATGTTATTTTATTGTTAATTTCATGGGAAAAAATTGATATTAAATTGTGCGACAAAAAGGATGGTTTCAAGATAAATATAAATTTGTATGATTTTTAGGTGAACCTTCCATTGAGCCGGAATGCACACAGGACAGCGAATGCGCGTTGAATCTCGCTTGCATTAACACCAAATGTCAAGATCCATGCCTGTCCGGTGCCGGTATGTGCACCAGTGAACAAGAGTGCAAAGTCCTGAACACAATACCGCTTCGTACGATGATCTGCTTGTGTCCACCGAACACGATCACCGATGTTAACGGCCAGTGCAAGCAGATTGGTACGTGTCAATCTTATAAACTGCATCAGTAACGTAATATTTCATATATTGTTATTCAGTATCCTTTTTAACTATATGAATGTGTTTACAGTATTGGGCGACGTACAATGTCAGCTAGATCAAGATTGCGCCAACCACGAGACGTGTCTGGATGGAAAATGCGTAGATGCCTGTTTGACAACCCAGTGCGGTTTTAACGCGCAATGTAAATCCACGTCTCATACTGGTATCTGCTTCTGTTCTCAAGACTTCACTGGCAACGCTTACATAGAATGCATAAGAGGTAAATGCGAAAATTTAAATCATAAGTTAAAGTTTTTTACAATTATTATTGTCTTTTATCTCCTAGGATGTACATGTCATTGATTCTATAATTTCTGTTGCAGTTCCAGTCGCTCCATTGCCAGGACCTCGACCAGAATGTTATGCGAACAGTGAATGTGCGCGCGATAGGCAATGCATAAATTCACTCTGCGTAAATCCGTGTGTTGCTGGCGATCCTTGCGGCAGGAGCTCTCTATGCCATGTCGACAATCATAATCCAATTTGCAAGTGCCCGATCGGCTACATCGGCGATCCTTTGACCAAGTGCATACCACGTAAGGATCGTTAAGGATAAAGATTATATTTTCGGAAAATTGTATTTCTCATATTTTTCTTATACGATATTTTCAATCACAGCGGAGATCACGCCCGAGTGCATATCGAATAGCGAGTGCGCAGGAAATTATGCGTGTGTCAACGGTGCATGCATTAATCCTTGCAACTGTGGACCCAATGCCAAATGCAACGTCGTAAACCATTATCCTTCTTGTGTGTGTCCTCCAAGCTACTCTGGAAATCCTCAGTTGGGATGCTTCAAACGTAAGGAGCATTCGTTCTAGCCAGTTAATATTAACAATATAGGATAAGTTGGTACAATTTCGAACAAATTTGCAAAAATTCATAGTTCTAACCAATTTAATAATTGTTTGTACTTTATTTTTGAAAAATCAACTTGATTGCTAATTTTCAAATTATAATAAATTTGAAATGGCCTCATGTTTATTATTATGTTTAAAAAATAAAAATATATGTTTAGTGCTCGAAATGGTACCTTATTCTCCTTTCATAGCAGGAATCCCTCAATTTTTAATGCATTTCTTATTGCGATTGTCTATTTCAGTTGACTGCGAATCTGACAGCGAGTGCGATTACGCGGCTACCTGCTACAACGGCCAATGCGTGAACCCTTGCATCCTGGATAACAAATGCGCCATCAATGCAGAATGCTACGGCAAGAATCATCGGTCAGCCTGTCGTTGCGGACCAGGTTATTTCGGTAATCCGCAGATTCATTGCGAGAGAGTCGAATGTAACACCGATCACGACTGTCCTTATAATCTGGCTTGCAACGATGGCCGCTGCGTTAATCCATGCGCCGAGAATTCGCCGTGCGCGCAAAACGCCATCTGCTACGTTCAGGATCACGTTGCATCCTGCCGCTGCCCTGTAAACATTCCGCTGGGAAATCCATTCTCCTATTGCGAGCGGCATGCCCCGGACGAATTCGAGGAGCCGGAATGCAGAGTCGATATCGATTGTTCGGACAAGTTGGTGTGCATCCGGGAGAAGTGCATTGATCCTTGCCCGGTCATCAAACCGTGTCTGGAGAACGCTCGTTGTGACGTTCTCGATACGGTACCTGTAAGGACCATGATTTGCACGTGCCCGGAGGGTTGGATCACCGACGTCGACGGTGTATGCAGGCCAAGTAAGCGGAGCTAAAACTATTTGAATTAGGAAATAAAAATATTTGAAAATAATTATTAAATAAATTATTGCAATTTTGTAGTACAACTGACTGTCATTGGAACGTGCACGACGAACGATGACTGCGGTGATCGCGAGGCGTGCATCAACAGGCAATGTCGCAACCCCTGCAACTGCGGTACCAATGCCGCTTGCTACGTGAGGAACCACAAACCGATTTGCTCGTGCGAGCAAGGCTACCAAGGCAACCCCGAAATTGCCTGTCACTCCGTCGAGTGCCGGCACGACAGCCAGTGCACGCTCGACAAGACCTGCGAGAATAACAATTGCGTGAATCCGTGCCTGATCGCGGACCCGTGTGGCACCAATGCCGAATGCTTCCCGAACAATCACGTGGCCGATTGCCGCTGCCGCAAGGGCTATCATGGCAATCCTCTGGATCGCTGCCGCGTGATCGGCTGCTACAGCAACGGCGATTGCCCAGGCGATCACTCGTGCATCAACATGCAGTGCATCGATCCCTGCGTCCACGATAATCCCTGCTCGCCTCGCGCGGAATGCAGGGTCCTGAACCACCTGCCGATATGCCGCTGTCCGTCGGGCTTCACCGGGAACCCGTACGTCAACTGCCAACCGGAGATCAAGCCCGAGTGCAGGGAGGACAGCGACTGTCCGGATTCACTCGCCTGCCTGAGTAACAAGTGCCAGATTCCATGTCCGATTATACAACCGTGCACCGAGCCGTCCGAGTGCCGTGTCCTGCCGACGCATCCGATACGCACCATGGTATGCGTGTGCCCCAGTGGGTACGTCAGCAGCGGCAGCGGTACTTGCCGGGCTACCAAGCCGATCCTGAAGATCGAGTGCACCAAGGACGACGACTGTCCTTCGGAGCGGTCCTGCGTGAACGCAGTCTGCAGGAATCCTTGCGCGTGCGGGCCCAATGCGGTTTGCAATGTCATCAATCACAAACCGATATGCTCGTGCACGCTGGGATACGACGGAAACCCGGATATTCTATGTACAAGAGGTGAGTCTTTGCTCAAAGAAAGTCATTTCTCCTCGCTTAAGGGAATCCTGTAGCGGAAATTTTAATTAAAAAAACTTTTTTTTGTTTAAAAATAAATAGTACCGAGCAGACACATATTAATGTCTATACTTTCATTTTCTAAAAGGATTTTCAAACCCATGAAAGTAGTACGAAGATATCCTTTTACAAAAATTCAGTTCCGCGGATGGCTACTGGATCCCCTTAAGACACGTTAATAAAACATATAAAAGTTTTATATATCTTATAATATTAGATAGCAATTTTTATGTAATAATGTTGTATTTTAATATTTAGTTTCAGGATGCAAAACGGACGGCGATTGCAGCGGCTCGCACTCATGTGTCCAACGCAACTGCGTGCCGGCGTGTTCGCCGACTTTGATTTCCTGCGGCAAGAACGCCGTGTGCCACGGAATCCATCACAAGGCTATTTGCGAGTGTCTACCCGGTTTTGGTGGCAATCCGCGGGTCTCCTGCGTCTTACTAGGCTGCAGAACCAACTCGGACTGCCCTACCAATAAGGCTTGCATCAACAACCGCTGTGAAAATCCTTGTGTACAGAACCCGTGCACCGGCAACATGGACTGCAACGTTTACAATCACGTTGTGGAATGCGCCTGTCCACCTGGTTACGTCGGCGATGTTAAGTCAGGATGTTCTAAAGGTAAAAATTGAAATCCATTTTATTTTCGTTAAAATCAATATATAATTCTTCGATTTTTATTCTTTCTTCGATTTAATTTCTTTCGTTTCTCTTGCAGTTAAGGAGAGGTGCAAGGCGGACAATGAATGTCCATCTCAGACCGCGTGCTTCAATGGACAATGCATCAATCCGTGCACTAAGATCGCACCATGCGGTATTAACGCCGAGTGCAAAGTCCTGGATACTAGCCCGATCAGGACCATGATATGCGAATGTCTCCCAGGATATCGTGGCAATGCGATTGTCCGCTGCGATCTAGTTCCAGCGGAAGTATGCCCGATCGGGAGAGGCCAGATTCGCGATGAATACGGCAATTGCGTCTGCCCGCTTGGATTCGGTAAGGATGCGAACGACATTTGCATACCTTGTCGCAGTCAGTCTAACATGGTGATAAACGAAGAAGGCTACTGCGTATGCGACTTAGAAAAGGGTTTCAGCATAGACGAATATGGTCGCTGCGTGTGTCCGACGCGATATGGATACGAAATAGACACCCATGGATATTGCAGACAGAGTAAGTCGATCATTTAATTTCGTATGTCGAGCAAAAAATGTTTTTCCTTCCACATCATCTTGCTAATCTATTGTTGCGGTTAATTTCAGTTGGTATAATCGAATGCAGACGTAATGACGATTGCGCCGACGACAGATACTGCGATAAAGTCACCTATACTTGTCAAGATCCCTGTAAGAAGCAACAATGTGGCCTGCATGCGCTCTGCAACGCTACCAGACACCAAGCTATTTGCATCTGCGTCAACGGTTACATGGGCGATCCGTACACCCAATGCGGTACGTTTTGCAAGAATTTGTAAAAACAAGCACGTCATAAGGTTGCAGTCTATTTGATGCTACAATGTATTTTTCTTCTCTCTTTTTTTTATTGAAAGAAGAAGAATGCTTTGTTGCATTTAGCATCAAATGGATCGCAATTAAGATTTGATATACATAAGCTTTTAGACAGGACAAAATAATTTGTTTTTTTAATCAAGAACTTTCTTCTTTTTTTAAATAACAAATTAATCAGTATGGAGCAACATTTGAGGAATCCTTTTAATGTTAATTTTTTATTTTTTCAGTCGACAAAAAGGATGGCCGAACAGATTTCCCTACACCAAATATGGGCGTGAGCTGTCTGTCAGATGGAATACAAGTAGTAATACATTTGCAGGATCGAGGATCCTTTGACGGAGTTTTATATGTTAAAGGACACAGCAAAGACGAACAATGCAGACGAGTTGTCTCGATACCAGCCGAAACCGCTCATAAAATAGAAACGTTCAAAGTTGCATTTGGCAATTGCGGACTCATACATGTGAATGTTAGTTGAATAGCATTATTATACATGTATCAATGGCTTATTGCATAAACAGATATTTATATTATTCTGACTTATCTTTCAGGGACAAGCCAGCTTTGTGCTCGTTATACAGAAACATCCGAAATTGATGACATACAAGGCACAAGCTTATCATATCAAATGTATATACCAAACTGGAGAACAAAACGTTACCCTTGGCTTTAATGTCTCCATGTTAACGACTGCTGGAACGATTGCTAATACCGGTCCACCACCTATATGCGTAATGAAAATAGTTGCACAGAATGGAAATGAAATTAATTCGGCTGAAATTGGAGATAATCTAATGCTCCAAGTGGAAGTTCAACCTTCAAGTAAGCATGGAATTTTACTTGCATACTTTTAATTGCTATTTCAGTATTAGGCTACTTTTGCTGTAAGATACGATAAATAAATGCTAATATATTGCAGCTATTTATGGTGGATTTGCACGAAATTGCGTCGCTAAAACTATGGAAGATAATTTGGAGAACGAATACATCGTAACAGATGAGAATGGCTGCGCGACAGATCCCACGATATTTGGCGAATGGGAGCAAAATCCCGACACTCAATCGTTAATGGCTAGCTTCAATGCATTCAAGTTCCCAAGCAGTGATAATATAAGATTCCAGTGTAATATACGCGTGTGCTTTGGACGCTGTCAACCAGTGAGTACTAGCTTGCTAATTTCCATAATTTGCGATCATTTATGCGTGTGCTGAAATGTCAGTTTCGACAATAAAAATATATTTCTTTTATCAACAGGTAAACTGTCGTGGCTATAACGCTTTCGGCCGTCGTCGCAGAGACGTTGATTCCGAGATTAACGATACATCTCTAAGTGTATCATCCGATGGATTCGAAGGTCAACTTCGTGAAGAGATAACTATTCAATCGAACTTAATATTCACTCTGGAAAGGAGAGAGGAGAGGTATACAGCAGATCCAGCTGAAGGTAAGACAATAACAAAGCGCAAGGAAATAATAACTTTCACGTATATAGTCTATTATAATAAAAGGAAATAAATCATTCTTGCCATATTTCAGCTCCTTCAGCACAAAGAGTGGAAGATATCTGTGTTTCTATGGTCGGCTTTATCATAGCGTTAATAATTACGGCGCTTTTGGCACTGGTTGCCGTAGCTATCGCTGTGTCATGCTGGCTTATGGCGTATCGACGTCAGCCAAAGACTGCTGGACCACTGCCACACCCACCAGAGTTCCCAAACCCCTTGTTCACTACTGAATCTGTAGCTGAACCTTCTCCTGACTATCACCTATCATAAGTCCCTTAGAGTAATATTTTATAAATAACATAAATTTTTTTTATAATTCTCGTGGAATGCATCTCAGACCATTCGTCCTATTGGTCAGTTTTGTATTTCTGTATACAACTCCTCCAGTGACTATCACTTCATCTCTTTGTACTCTCTTTTCAAGGGTTCAAACAATAAGTCACTGTTATACATTACGAGTCATGATATATACATACTATTTATGGTGATGGTTTGCTTCCATTATCTACTTGCGAGCAAAAACACGGGACTATCTTTCCTTTCCTTGTATTATCTTCTCTAGTCAGTGGAGGATTTGTTAAATATAATGCTGCGAATTTAATTCCTGTGTAAAGTCAACGAATTAGTCTAATATAGCTTTCTTATTGCGAAAATAGGTAATTGTACATTTTATCTAATAAAACGCTAACGAAATATTTTTAAAAATGGTTATTCTTTATTCTTTTTTCCCAGTTTCTCCATTACAGCTCATAATGTACATACAACATTCTTAAAGTATAATTTTATGATCGATGGATTTATTATGGACTTATTTAGTGAGTACTTGCGTTCATATAACAAATATATATGTATATATATAAGAGATGTTTCTTATATATCATTAGATATTACATAAATTTACAACAAATTTACATTACCTATGAATTATTTTAATATAAGGAGTGAGAAAACTAATATAATATCAATATTTATATAAACTCATACCGCAAAGTATTTTTATACAATTTTTAAAAAATGCAATAGTGTTTAAATAATTTTATACGATTTGCGCTTTATTGGTCTCAATATCTTAACTTTAACATTATTTAATAAATATATTTACCATACGCTATTCATAAAAACAATAGCGAAAATTTTATTCTGCAGATTATCCTTTTATAACCGCGATTGGTCGTAGTTTAATACATTTCTTAGAAATTCCAGCTGCATGACAGGTATTAACAACATCGGTTACATTTTTATAGGATTCCGGTGCTTCTTCCATGACTAGTTTTGGTGAAGCAACACGAATAGATATACCTAATTCTTGTAATTTTCCCAGAACTTGCATGTAATCCAAGTTTCTACGCGACTTCGCTCTTGAGAGAGCACGACCCTGTATGTATATATATATATTTTTTTTTTTATATAGGCGACTTTTATATCTTCTTTATATCTTACTTTATAAATGTGTAAAACTAAAGTTGTAAATTAAAAATCGATATAGATATAGATATATAT
>VBVR01000595.1:0-45906 GCA_011638315.1 Tetramorium parvispinum | reverse complement strand
AAGCAATATTGGTAAATATTTTATTCCATACAAACGACTCGTTAATCGTATTATACTATAACGTGTTGAATTAAATAGAGATAGAGAGAGAAAGAGATTTTAATAAAAAAAAGAGATGTTATAAATTTTTCTCTTTATTCTTTTATTCTCATCGATTTTTAAGTATAGATTGAAGGATAATAATAAAACTATTGACACGTGTTGATCTAAGCAAATTCTTCAAAAAAAAAACTGTGAGAACTTAAATTTTATATATGTATTGAACTGCGCGTTTGATTCAATTTTTTTTAGACATCTGTTCATTCAGGTTCTCTTTCCTTCGTTTGATAGAACACAGATGGGAGAATCATTTAATTAAAGTTTAATTAGGATTAACTCACAAAACTGGATAGCTATTATTATGACAGACCGCCTGGAAGAGGCGAACACGCACGACACGCAGGGCTCTTTTCGACGAAAGACGCGTGAGGCCGAAATTAATTTGTTTTCTGATCATTTTGAAACCGCGGACCACCTGCACGATACATAATTTCTTTATCCGTTGAATATTCTTTGTGTGAAACGTTTTCTCTCTAGGACCAATAATTAAAGCGTTGACTTAAATTGTTTAACGAAATATTAAATACGCCGTAGAAGAGAATGAATATTCAACATCTCTAAATTCGTAACTATTCGTTTATGAAATGCCTTTTCAATCTGCGCCTTCCTATCACGCGGAGGAGAAATTATTTTCCATCGATAAACGTTTCATATGCTTGTTATTTTGCCATGAAGTAATTTTCAGATAAAACAAATTAATGTTTTTTTTAATAATCCAAACGGAAAGTAGTCGTTGAATAATTTATAAAATATTAATAAAAATCACGATGGTAAAAGGGATATAAAGCCGACATTTATTCTGTTATCCTCAGAAACGTTAATATTTTTGAATATGTGATTACAAAAATTGCAACCGCAACAAACATGAGATATTGTTGCACCGGCGAGATAAATACGTTTGTTAATTTACGCATTTATTTAAATGCTTTTTTATCGCAATGCTTTTTGTATGTTCACCGAATTGCAGCACGAGCAATGCTTAGACAACGGATGCTCAGATCAGATAAAATGTTTCCAAGTTGCACGCTTCGACACACGCACGTAATTGTATTCCGGATTCGTCCCCGTATATCAAAAATCGTGAATATTCGCTTTGGCAGGTGGACATATCTGCTTAATCGCTAGGTTTCAAGATTTATGACGCGGCGAGCGGTCCGTTACGCCATTCGAAATCATTTTTCGATTGATTATCACCGGCCCTCCCTTCCTCCCTCTTTTTTCTCTCTTCCTTTTTTTGTCGTTCCCGCGGAGCTGTCACGGAAAAAATATTTTCCGGCCGGAGCGCGCGGCTTCAGGTACGTACGTATCTGCGAATCTCGTTTTATGAAACAGCGAATTTTCGAGTTACAAATAAAATCGGTGCGGCATGGTAACGAATATCGCGCGCCATTTCACGTATCTATTAACTTTTCGATCGCGACGCGTCGAAATGGAAAAAAAAAGGTAGGAAGGGAAAAAACACGGGCGGGGAGGAAACAAAAACAAGACAAACGAACAAAAAAAAAATAGGAAGGACGGACCAGGTCCATTGTTAACGCGTCCCAATTATTTCACGTGGATCCGCTCGTAAAATATTGAGCCTCGCGCGTCTGCTGGACGGAGATATTCCGCGCGCCGCTGTTTTCCCTCGCCCTTTGCGTGACACGCGAGATGAAAGAGGGCGTATTCTTTACCGGGCGGCGCCATCGGAGTGATGTGAATAAAATGCATCTTGAGGCTGAATCCAGCCGAGGCTTCAATTTAAGAATACCGTCGTCAAGAGAAGTCGCGCGCAACGTTATTAGTGGGACATAATTTGAAAGAGCGTTTCCGGCGCGAGACAGACCAAGACTGTTCTTTCAGATGACTTCTTATTTGATGCCAGACTACACGGAAAACTTTGATGACATGCCAGTCGAGTCTGAATCGTGATTTACTTTGGTCTGTCGCCGCAATAAAACGTCCGTGTTGTACGCTCGTCAGAGTGTACCGCGTTTCGTGCCGTTGATTTTGATCATAATGAGAGAGAGCTTGATGACATGTCGGTGAAGATACGTCAGTTTCAAACGTTGAAAAAATATACATCATGACATTATTGATGTCATAAATTATATAAGAGACGGAACATCATCAATTCCTACGTTTGTTTTGCAAATATCAATTATCATGTAAGTAAAAGCTACATGATGCGGAATTTGAAGCGGCGTGTGTGTTCTCCGCGAAATTCCATATGCGCAAAGAGCAGCATGTGAATAATTTAACGTCATTAGTTCTGTTTTCGAATTTACGCAGCACTCACTTACAATGGAATTTTAATCTCCGACAATGTTGGTGTACTTCGTTACATTGAGCAGACGAGAGAATTTCACTTTTCGCATGAACACTCATTGATGGCGAGACGACCGCAGGATCGGCGAGACGTGAAAAATATACACGATCGTGGGGAAAAAAAAATTGTATGTCCCGTTCATTAACGCTCGGCAGTACCGGACGGAATTATTTTTGGTTTATCGCGCGTCGCTTAATGAATATTCCCAGTCACGCGAGTAGCGCTTTGCCGCACGGATTGCCAGCAAATTCGCAACAACTGCTTGACCATTGTGACAATGGCTGCTCTCCAACGTGATGAACACGGAAGGGCCCTCGTGATGCAATTCGTCACATTAAATGAGAGGAATTTCAATCAAAGTCAAAGGCGGAACAAATAATTGTTATTGATGGAAACGTGCTTGTTACGCATTAAACAATTGCGACATGTGACGGTGTGTTGCGAGATATATTAGCCTCTCGATAACATGATCGTTTGCCATACAATATTATATTCAAGATATGTATAGTTTCAAATTATCGAAATTACATTACGAGAGACGTAGAAGAACGATAAACTTTTTTCTTTCACTCTGTTATGTATTATCACGCGAGAGGAATTGCGACCTTTTAAGTTTCCGCTCTATGCATTCTTATTCTCGTTATTCAAATGAGAATCCAATTATCTATTATCCCATTGTTCTTTACACGTCTCGCAACGTAAATTTATTTTCTTAATTTTCTCAAGCGGAGAATCGCGAATACGAATAACCGTCACGGTGAATATTATGAACGGGTGACAATAAGCAGAGACGCTGTTCACGAACAATTCGCACTTTCGTACAATTCGACATTTATTAGCGATATAGACGATGACATAAGAACTTTCTCTCTCTCTCTCTCTCTCTCTCTCTCGTTCGCTCTCTAGACATTTGAATTGTTTGGCGCCGTGAAGACATCTTCTCTCGGGGAAGATTTCGCCAAACTCTCTCGGTTCAGATGTCTTCGCGCTGCGTGTTAACTTTCTGTTTGCTCGGCGTGCTTGGCTGTGCGTTTAAACGTAGGCAGAGCTTCCTTAATGCCTTCTCCATTTCTTCGGGGGTGACACAGCTTTTACCAGCCACCGTGGCTAAGTTCTTGGCGTCTAGCAGACACTCCTCCAGTATGCTTTCAACGACGGCCGAGAGAGCGGCCTGAGCTTTACCAGATATGGCATATGTTTGACCTGTTGGCCAAAATTAGTATGAATAAGGCATAATGCGATAAAACTTACTGTAGAGCTACTTGGAAGGGAAACATTTTATTATCTACCGGATGCCGGATGCGCTTTATTAGATATAATATTCCTGTATAAAATCGTTGTAATATAATTGCTCTTTGTGCGAACGCTCTGTTATTTTCGCGACTCAGAGAGATGAAGGATTCATCAATACATTTTATAATTTCGTCGGTATATAGCAACTGTGTTCTATGTATAGTTTTTAGTTGGCGTGAAGATAACGATTTTTCGAATGCAAGCGGAAAATCCACGACATGAATTAAGATTGATGAGAAATTTGATTGACAATTAACATATTAAATTTAGAACGCTATTAATATGTGGAAGCGTATATTACTTCTTCTCTCACTCGCGTTTCTAATGTAACGACGAAGACAGATTTTGATGGAACGTGAATCTGCGCTTACCGATTGTGAGTCTCTTTCGCGATTGATTGCGAGGAGAGTATCGCGTACGATTGATCGACAACGGTTTCGGCTTCGCACTATGCGCGCATACATTTTTTATTTCCACGTGGATGTATTCCACCGCCGAAACCGCGCCCCGCGCCGTGTATTCGACGGACGGAAAATTGCGAGACGGGCGAAGAGAAAAGCGGAAACCGGTCGCACGAGAGTGCGCGCTCGCGCCCTCGCGGGGAGGGGGAGGGAAAAGCGAGCAACCTCGCGGGAAAATGGTCCTTTCAGCACTCGATGAAATATGGATCGTTTGTTACAACTTGCGTGTAGCATACGCCGCGGCGCTTCTGAAGGCGAACACGAGAAGTCCTTTTTAGTAAGGAGATACGATCGAGGTTTAATCGTCGATGGGTAAATCGATATCGGGGACGCGCCCTGAGATGCGCTACCTTTGCCCGACTGATAATTAGAAACGAGAGTGGGTGAAAATTCGCAAATCCTCGCTCGTTCGTGAAACCGAAACCGCAACGTTTGACGCAACCGCGGTTCCACAAAGAGATAAGGATGACCGATCAAAAATTTAATAAAAATGGCGAGCACCCGTAACATGCAAAAAATGCATGAACGCAATAAAACTAGATTACTGAACGGAATATTGACGGACATGTCACAACTGAAAGTATAGCGATTACATGTCGCAAGCAAGCCGCATATCTCCGCATATA
This sequence comes from Tetramorium parvispinum, assembly GCA_011638315.1. Taxonomy (NCBI): domain Eukaryota; kingdom Metazoa; phylum Arthropoda; class Insecta; order Hymenoptera; family Formicidae; genus Tetramorium; species Tetramorium parvispinum. The sequence goes on along the minus strand of VBVR01000595.1, from coordinate 41,119 downwards.
CTTTTGGTATTAATTATCGTAACATAATTAGAACATTATTCGTAAATTGACAAAGTTGACGAGGTAAAACTCGATGCTAGAGATAGAGACAATCATGTTCAACGTCTTCACGCTTTCTATTCTCATTAGTCTGCATGTGTATCCAACGTCTATCCGAAGAATTCATCATTCTAATAAAGGGAGATAAGGAGTTTTTGGACGCCTATAAATTCTAGCTACGTGCCAGGCAACGTCCTGCAATCTTGAGCGATAAAACGGTCCTGCGCGTACTCGCGCCTCAACCGATGGCGGATTGCATTTCTCTCGGGCGAAATGCACGGCGAACGATTAAACGTGTCAGCGGATTCTTACTTTCAAGCGCGCCGTTAGTTTGCGGCGTCGTTCTTAATTCCGTCGCTATATCCGTAGCGCTATATCCCGGTACATATAGGTGTGGTCGCGTTTTATCGGCGTGGGTGTATCTCATTTCGTAAAGTGCGCGACCACTTCACTTCTCGTTCCCTCCTCCCCTCCGTTCGTTGCTCATTCAGCCCTCTCCGGCTCATACCACCGTGATTTCCGCCTGTCTTGCCCCCGCTGATCTCGCCCTCGTTCTGATCTTACTCTCCATCTTCGTTCGAATTCTTCCTCGAATTAATATGTCGCAACAATATGTCGCGACGTTTCTGATGTGTTCTGCGACTCGATGACGAGACGAGGTATCGGAAAAGATGCGAGCTCGATGGAGCGTGCCGATGCGCGAGCTCATCGCCCGCAATTTTCGGAACGACCAAACACTCTCGCGATCGAAACACGCCTCGAGATACTATTCTTGTATGTACCGAGATTATATTGCACGTTCACCTCGCAAAGCATCGCAGCGGGGATAGGAAGAGAGAGAGAGAGAGAGAGAAAGAGAGAAGCAGACAGGTTGGGAGTGTACGTTCTTTGAAGCCAGAACGCCCCGTATATTGTATGATACGAGACGCGGGCGAGAAAGATTGTAATGGATTTTCGTAGCTTGGAAAGTGAATCGCGCCCGAGATGGAATAAACGCGAGAGTAAGGCCCTCCGCGTCGCGACGCAACGCATTTAATAACGCGCGTTAAATTATCTTCTGTCAGCGAATAATTATCGCGCGGCCGACGACGGGAAATTGAAGTGGAGCGCTATTTTCTCCGCTAAGAAATCTTCTGCTCCTCAAAATTTACAGCAGCGATATTAATTAATTATTATAATTATTAACTATATAACTAATAATAATTAATAATAATAATTAACTTGTAGGTTAATCTTGTCGCAAATATTTTACATACCCTCCTTAATGTCGGAATATGGCTTCCTAATTCTACGCCACTTGCCAGGTCGATTTTTGCGACGCATACTGTGACATCCGAGCTGTTTTCTGATTATTAATTTAAACCATAATCGGTAAAGTAATTTGGAAGTAATTAGGACCCAATCGAAATGTCAAATCAACGATAACTAAGAAACAAATGTTTAAACGCTATTCAGCTGATTCGACTTATCCGTCGTTTCTAGTTTTTACATTCAAGTCTCATGTGCACAATTAAATTTTTTATTTATTTGTAAATTGCATTAATTTTATAAATGCGATTATTTAATTTTTCCAAGTCACTGTAATGTTCAATAGCTTCTTGCAAAAATGCATTTCTATTATTGGGCATGTTGGCATTTCAAAATTGCAATCACATAAAAGTTTCTGTTTGGTGACGTGCCGTGGCATCTTGGTCGGAGCTAACAATAAGACGATACAATTTTTCTCTGGATGTCCGTGTACAAAGAGGCTAAAAAACTTGGACACTGTAACTGTACAAACAAATTGCTTAACACGGAAAATGTGCGATTACAATATTGCCTTGTTGCGATTATTTAATTTTAATTTAATTCTTTATTACGTTTTGATTTTTTATTTTAATAAGGACAGGATCATTATAAATAAAAGCAATCAATTGCAAAAGATATATCCGTATCTTCTAACGCGCAATTTATGCAAAAGTATAGAATGCCTTTATTAAACGACGGTTTACGACGAACTGGTCGGCGATCGTAAATTAAGAAGTGTAATATGGTAAAAGGTAAAACGGAGTCGAAATTTAATATCGCAACAGATTGGTCGATCGTGATCAGCGGTTATTCGCGGAAAATCCGCAGCCGGAGGTACAAGGTGGAATTCGCGGCTGGCGCATATTTACACCTCTTATACAAGAGATATGCGGAGGAAACATCTGCGAGATGTGGCGCGCGCCGGCATTACGAAGGATTGCGGTTGCATACTGCAGTTGATGCGCGGCGATAGACAGGCGGCTAAGCTGATGGTACCAATCTGTCGCGCCCTAGTTTAGCCCCTAATTATTATGCATTGCCATGCAAATATCTAGATAGCATTTAATCAACTTCCCACATGAGGTTGGCACAAGCTTCGCGCGAAAATTCTTTGACGTGCCCACTGAAAAACAACAGAAACGAAGAGCAAGATGAAATGAGATCTCGCCGATTGTCGCGGCACTTGTAGAACGTTGTTGAACGGCATTGCCGGACGGTGAAAACATCGCTCTAATTGTATTAGTTAGATCGCGAGGAAACCCGCGAAGTAGGCTGGTGGAAAACAGGAAATTAAAGGAGTTTAGAAAACGGGTTATGAGAAAACAGATTCTCTCTCTCTCTCTCTCTCTTTCTCCCGGTAGTTCTACTCTCCGTAAATCTTTTTGATCGGGAAATTCGATGGCGCGCGAGATGAAATTTATGAACTCGAATGCCAGGACTTTTCTTTTTCTCGCAAAAGGAGGAAAGCAGATCCGCGAGACACTTAACTCGGTAACATCAGGAGGATCTAGGAAGAGAGAGAGAGACGGAGAAAGAGAGAAGCCAATTACTTTACCCAGGGATGAGGCGAAAGAGTAAAATTTGTAACGGAAGTTCGGCAGTAGTACGGGTGAAGGCAATTCTGCGTTGACGTATCGCGGCGTCGAGTTTCGAAATGAAATATCCGGTTTCCGCACATTCGATCTTTCGTCGGACGTATATTTCAACTTTGTCTAACGACTACGTTATTAGGTCGACGCTTCTTCGATCATATCCTGCAGTAATAGAGGGATACGCGATCAGTGAAATATTAAACCTTTCAACGTCATGTCGGCTGTTATTTATACCATTATTGTTGATAGGGTACGGAAGAACTAATGAAACTTCAATATATATATATATATATATATATTGCACAGAATAGAAAGAGTATCGCATTTCCTTCGACAGTGTCCCGCTTGATCATGCTATGAGCGACAAAGAAATTTAATACGATCATAATTAAATAAAATAAAAACTTTATTCTCTCAGGATATAAAAATCCTGTTATATGTAGATTACATGTGTATGCATACATGGAAAAGTTATTACGCCAATTTTAGGATATCCATTTTTCCGATCAGTTTCAGCTTCGGTTTAAATTTATCAACTAATTCACATAAAAAAATCCGCTGATATTCTCTTATACTTTTCCTTCTTACTTTCTTTCTCGTTCTCTCTCCCTGAAATTCTCCGACTACATTACGCGTCACGTTACGCCGCACTTTTACGATAAGCGCGATTACTGCTTTACGGCGGGTCGCAAAATCTATATTCCATGCGCGAGCTTTACAAGCTTACGCCATTTTCTCGTAAAAATGGACAAGAAACGACTGCCGTCATCGAGAGAGTTTTCCCTTTTTGTCCGTGTAATTTCGACCGCCGCCGACAGTTCAGGAAACGTCGCGCGTTCGCATTAACTTCCGTGTCGCGGTCTGGAGGCCGGGAGAAAAACGAATCGGTTTCTCGCGTCGCTTCGACGTAAAAAAAAGAGGAGGAGAAAAAAGAGGTAGCGGGAGAGAAGTCGATTTGGTGGACGTAATTAGCCGCTTCCGTCGTCCGGTCGGTGCGCGCGTAACTGGCACGTCGAAAATTTTCCCGAGAAAATTACTGCGATCGCGGCGGCTGCTCCCGGCGGGTACCACGCCGTAAAATTTCACGGTATCGCACCGCGAACAATATCCCGATATTCCCGCTTTCGAAGCCGCGTCGCGGATACGACGCCCCGAGGGCTTTTCCTCATGGTTACGTTTGTTCCACGACTAAGTTTCCCCGCCGATCTCGTCGTCTCCGTTACGCGCTTTCCGATAGTCGAAACGTCAACGCGCGCATGCATGTAATGCATGCGATGCGCGCATAACACGAGGACATAACGCGAGGCGAAACGACGCAATCAATACATAACGAAGCAAACGCAACACGGAAAATAGACGTGTAAATTATGCGCGCCTGAAAATTATATTCACCGTTCTGTTAATACGGTAGGAAGGTATAATTTCTCGTATGCATATATCGGCGATATAATAGATATATCGAAAGCGTAGATTGCATAATTGATTGCATTTTTGTCCTACGAGGAAATTCGAACGTAAAAGGGGAAAAGTAAATTAATTAAAGAGAAAAGAGGGGAAGAGGAGAAATATAAAGATTGAAAATAATCGAGCGATATTTTGGACGATAGAAATCTTAGCGAAAAATATAAAATTTTTCACGGTATATCGTATCGTGAGACAGTATTCCCAATATTCTCCGTTCCGCAGCATCGCTGATACGATACCGCAGGGGCTTCCATTGCTGTTATTCTCGACCTGCAGTCGTTTGAGTTCACTACCGCGAATAAATACAGTCTTTTCAGCCAGAAATTTCGAGCCTTACACTCTTAATACAAGAACGCCTTACATAAAGATAGTAATATCAAAATGTTAAATTTCTTGTTTTATACGAATTTATCTTACATGAGAAACTATTATTTTATATAAATCTTTTCTAAACGTTTCTAATCAATTGGTGTTTATTTTTTATTATCGTTACAACCGTTTTACGAGATTATCAATTTGCGATGAAACAACAGTGGCAAAACACCTACACGGGGTAACGGTTGTCGTCGTCCGCCGGCGACAAGATTTCTCAAAGTAAATACCCAAATTGTCGACAACAGGGACTAAGTAATATTCTTGACAGTGCGATCTAAAATGTTAATTTGCCGAATAGTCGCGCGAAACGGACGAAGAATCTAATTCACGGTATAGCCAAGTGCAAATTAACGACGCCGTTCAGCGTTCTATTCGAGAATAGGATTAACGAAATACTTAATGCAATCGCGCTCAATCTTCATTTAGTCGCGCATTCACGAAAACGAAATTAAGTCTTATGCAAGAATAACGTCTATCATTGTCAGAGAGAATAATTAATTTCCCCGCTTTGACGCTTGAAATCACCGCTGTTCTCCAGATAACAAGAGGGTCTCGACGGCGGAATTTCATGAATCTGTGTCTAAATAGAATTTCTCATTCGTACTTTCTCTCATGAAGCAATGGGTTTACCAATGTATGTAAACGCCCCAACTTGTAATTTGATAAGCTCGGATATTAATCTCTTGAGCATTTTAGTTTCAACTAGTTAACGGATATGATGAATCAATAAACGATTATTTTCTTAAAACTTGGACTTAAAACTTGGAAAAATAATAGGAGATGAAATAATATTATTTATTTTATATAATGTCTCTTTATTTTTAACATTTTTAACATTTTAATTATTTGATGAAGAAAATGACGCTATCCAAGAATATTACGAAAGAATGTCAAAATATTAATTTCTTCATGACAAAGTCTGCGCTCAAGTTCCTTAAATAGAGAATAGATTTATTTTTTATTTAGATTAATTTTTAAAATTTAAATGCAGCTAATAGGCCACCGGTAAATAATCAATTATTAGTTGTGTGAAAACGGCGCTCTGGGATCATTCGCCGTCGCTTCGCGAATCTCAAATTCTTCGCCGCCGACATTTCGGCGTCGTGACGATGCAGGGATTACTCTCGTGGGGCCGACGAACGCAAGCACTACGTGTACAAGAGTCGTCAAATTATTCTGGACGTGCTTGTCGACGACGGTGCATCCACCTGACGGCGGAGAATTCTCTTTGGGATATATCGTGGTTTGTTTATCCGAAACTACTGTCCCAGGCCGCGTTGCCGGGAGATCCGTCTCTGTCACTCCGTATACAAAGGACTCGGAGAACGGTGTTGGCGAACGACGACGACGACGGGATAAGGGGAGCTGGCGACGGCGACGGCGGACGGAAGAGTGTCATATAACGACAGCTTATTTCGCACGGCGTACGGATGTCGATGACCAGGGTGGCCGGTAGATAGGCGAAGAACAGGGGGAAAGGGGGGAAAGGCGAGAGGGTGAAAGACCGAACCCCCGAGTTCATCGAGCGATCGAATCGCCTACTTCCGCCGACTCGCCGGATCGCTGGCAGTTTATTTCCGCCCGACGTGGAATCGAGAGTCGATGGGCTCGAGGGGCGCGTTGTCCTAACGATGTGATTTATCGTCGTCTACGAGCCCTGACAGCTCCCCGTCATCGTCGGTACACAGACAGTGGGACGCCCATCGTCGATTTCTAGCTTATCGCGCAACCGGCGGCGATAAGCGGCTTACTGGAAGTCTGTCGAAGAGCAAACCGTCGGAGGCGTTGCTGAAATAGCGCAAACAACGGAAGTCGCAGTGGCTTAAGGATGACGGGGCTGCAGCGGCTGCGTCGCTCGCGGCGATCAGATACACGCGATCTATATACGTGTATATGTATGTATAAAGTCGGAAAGGTTTCGATGGCTCTCTCTCTCTTTCTCTCTCTCTCTCTCTTACACTCTCTTTCGGAATTTTCGCTACATCCTCTCGTAACGTAAATCATAAACTTCTCAACAAAGATTGCTCTGGCGCACGTCCTGCGCTATTATCCGGCAATACGATACTTTTCGCGCCGAGTCAATTTACCTGTAATTGGCCTGGGTTAATATTCCATACGACTCGGCCATTCGTATCACGTGCGAATATTGCTGTATGACGTTGTTAGTGAGTGCCAATTTAGCCATCGGTCTGCGAACCAATTCACCAGCCTGTCAAACTGTCAGCGTGGCGGGCACGCGAACGTACGCGGGTGTCCGACAAATTCGTATACCCCGGGCAGAACGCCCGACGTCGAGCGGGCGATGGACAATTTTTAACTGCGTCGAAGGGACTCGTTAACTGGAATAAGTTCGAGTCGTGGAAAATGAAATGTCAGACTTGTCCGGAAGTAATTAATCTCTCTTTAATACTTATGCCAACTTTCAGCGCACTGCGAAAGCACTTTAATAGCTAATGCAAGTCTAATTGCTAATGAGGACTGCGGAGCATCGCGCCGGAGTGTGTATAAATAAAACAACAGCGGGAAGGTGCATATTAAACAACAAGATTTATTATCTATATATACAAACGTTTATATTTGACCATTTAATTAACCACGAAGCACGATAAAACATCCGTGTAGACAAAACATTTACGCTCCTCCAGACATTCGCGAATAGTTTTACGGGAAGGCTTCCGACGAGAGACAGAGGTGAGACGGAAAGTCTTTTTTTTTTTTTCATTTATTTTCAACGGCGGAAAATTATTGTCTCTGTACACGCGCATGATTCGCGCCCTAGCGTTCCAAGTATCACGGTTCCCTTAGAACGAAGCTAACGAAGCTACTTCTTACAGCTAGGTGAAAAACAAGAGTAGGAATGTCGAATCGACGTGCCGGTCGGGAGGATGGGTTCTTAACGGTATTTATTGTCTATTTACAAGCGTCGTTTAATCGCGTACGACGGTTTGGCGAGCATCGGAGGGTACTGACCCGGATAATCGAGTGCAAAGACGCTATACTTCCGTCTATATACAACTCTCCTGTACACGCAGACTCCTCGTGTAGATATCGTGAGTGCGATGCACCGGCAGCGTGCTGGGCCGCATCGGGCTCAGGCTCTTCTCCGTCTTCACCGTGTAGCCGTTCGGATAGATCCAGGAGTCCTTGGCGTGGAGCACCGACGAGGGCGACGGATAATCGAGGTCCTCGAGGCACCTGAAGTCCTTGGCCCTCTCGGACGGCTTGCTGGACGCGTAGCCCGGCTCGAAGATGTCCGGTCGTCTCTCGACGGTCTTGCTCGGTATTACGTCCGGATCGTCGTCCGGCACGTCCGCGTTTATTTGCTCCTTCAAGTTGTCCCGGTGAGCCTCGTTCGTCGCCGGCGGCGCCGCCGGCCGGTCCTCCTTGCTCTCGTACTGTGCCGGCTCCGCCGCCTGTGTCTTCATTGTCTGCATCGGATGATTTCGACGGTACAGGGTCAGCGTTATCCCGACGATCAGAATGCAAATGGCGGTTACACCGCCGGCGAAGCACGCCACCAGGAGGCTGTAATCGGTCGTCTCGTCCGAGATCCCGCGACCTGCGAAGCAAGAGTAAACAAAAATCGTGGCTTACGTGGGGGAGTGTCCGTTGTATTTTTTCCGTTGTATATATACTTAATACTTTAATCTCAAAATGTATATAATTTGCTCGATTGCACATGAATAGAGCGTGACCTATTTTCCAAATACTAAATAACCAAATAATAAATAAATTCACGAGGTAAGATTAAACGTGAAAGAATCGACGTAATTCGAAAGGAACTAGATCTCTGTCTCCCGATAAAATGTACGATATCTGTAAAGGAAGAAAGAATTTTGCTGCCGTTGCAAAACCATCGCTGCTGGTACTGCTGCTGCTGCTGCTGCTGCACATTCGACGTGAGAGTGATCAATTTTACTAACCAATTACTCGATATTGCAGCAAAATCTGTATTTCGTTGATAAAATAAAAAGAATCTTATAGGCACTTGCATGTATACGCGAGTAAATTTGTTCGTGAAAAACAAATTTGCCGTTAAAGTAAATTTAATTTGCCACCAAAACAAAATAGTCTGTTTCAAACGAATGCATTTTACTTTTATCATTTAATAATTTTTATTGTGCTCTCTGCATGCTCGAGATAATTAACAAAAATGAGCGTTAACAGCGCGATGATACAAGAAGCGTTTTATCGATCCTATCGCTGTTTACATGTGCTAAAGTATGCACGGCTTCATCGGTTTATTCGATGATGACGATACTTGCGAGATGAGCACGGCGCGCGCATCATCGATCCGTACGAATGTCAAGTTAGTTTTGGACCATCGACAATGCGCGCACATCACAATTCGATAATTAAGCGGCAATCAGCCACATCGGATTAACGTGCGTAACGATGGGAACGCGCTTGAGCGTTTTCTTTTTGGATTCCGGCAAATCGATTTCCATTAAACGGTAAATTTCGTATCGGCAATTTGCGTCGCAAGAGACGTTTTATCCGCGCGCGCAGTGCATTACAGCTCTTTAACATTACATGAGACGAAAATCCATACGAGGTGGAATCATCATGCAAATTTCAAGGGATAAAACCGGTAGTAATTCCTACGAGGTCTATTCTTAATATCTCGAACGCGAGGAAATAAATCGTATAACCCGCGGAATTCGGAAGCATCTTACATTAATTATTACTTTCCATTATATCATTAGAACTATTTATAACGTCGAAGTCCGGATTTATTAAAGCCCCAGTTTCGGGATATCGCGATATCTAATTCCGCTGCTCGCAGCGCGCACTCGTCGCAGGATTAACGACTGGCCGTTGCGCGCAAAACGTGCGATTTCCTAACGTATATCCGTATATTCTCGACCGGCAAAGAACATTCGTCCTCATCAGGATGGACATCCGAACTGATGGCGACATCAACAGCAGCGTCCGGCAGCGTCGTTCGTCCCAACGTGTCCGGTAAACGAGATTCGCTTTTTCCGTGTACTTATTGGATCACGAAGGAAACGCAGGCAGCTTTCGGAAGCAAAGATTAAGAGGAAGGCGGAGGATCGGGTCCGCGGACAGAGATGGCCGGGCTCTTTAGAATTCAGAAAACGCCTCGGTTCGTTAGCCAACGAACGGTCTCTTTACGTGTATATATGTGTGTGTGTGTGTGTGTGTGTGTGTGTGTGTGTGTGTGTATGTATAACCACACATGCATATGTACCGTGACGCGCATACACGCGCGCGAGCGTACACGATTGAGAATGGAAGGCGGACACGCGAACGCGATTGTCTGAGTCCGTCATCCCGGGGTCTCGAAAGCTCTCCCCCTTTTCCACCCCGTGCGCGTTTCTCCATTGCTACGCCGTTAAGAGGGAGTATTTGCCACCCCTGTGGGAATAGGTAGAAGCTACTTGGACGGAGCCTGGCGCAATGTCTGAGAACGTTTGAGGGGCTTCGAGCGCTTCCCGATACGCGACTGTGGTGGTGATACGCAGCTAGGATTCGGGATGAGCCTCGCGGGGTGTACACGTGCACACGCGTGCGTGCATGTGTACACGCACACGGGGTGACGGTATATACGGTTGCCACACGTTTGCGTTACCGCACGGCAGAATCGTGCGCGAGTCGGCATGAATAACCCATGAGGATGGAAATTAAAGACGATAAATGCAGTTGAAATGAGGTAGCGGCGAGGAAAGAGACTTGGGTTTTATGGGATTTTAATTCAAGGTCCACGCGGGACAGTGTGGATACGTCGGGAGGCATCGCGGCGCGGTACGCCGCTTTTTCTCAAAAGCACCACTGAATTTCGTGTGTAATTACATCGGCAAGTTTTGACGGAAGTCGTTGATTAGTAATGTCGGCGCGCAACTTGGCGCCGCTCTCTCGTCGATACAGATTAATATTTGATCAATCCGACATGTCTCGTGCTTGATTACAGAAATGTCACGACAAGCCCTCGAGTCCGCCGAATCCGAAATAGATTTAATCGATGTTAGAATTTGAGTCAGTCTCTGTTGCCAAAATGGTAACCAAACTAGTGAAACATTTATTAAATATTTTACCGCTGTTACGAAAAAAAATGCATTTAGTAGCTTAATAATTTTATGAAGCTGACAAAAAGAAACTGTAGACAAATGAGACAGCTGACAAAAAGAAACTGTAGAATTTACTTTGCTATTAAATAGAACTAAATAATGCAAATAGAATTGCAAGTAGAATTGTGAAACAGAAAAAATAGAACCATAAGAATTTAAAGAAAGTCTGTCTAAATAAAACATGTGAGACAAGTCCTTTTTTGAGTTTCTAGAATTAAAAATCTTTTAAGGTTGATCTAAATCCAATTTTGCATATATTTTTCGCATACAATTTCGTCGAAAGCAAACAAGAACGTTTACGATGGGCCGACGCATGTACTTAACTTCTTATTATTTTATTATATTAATTAGGCAATTCGGTCCAATTAAGAAGCTGAACGTTTCGGAATTCTTTTCACAATAATCGTTAGCGGTTTATTAATTCACCTCGTTATTAGTTTGTCTCTAACCTTAAGATTATGTAATGAAAGTAGGGAAGGTTAATCACGGTGGGCAAACACTATCGACATAATACAATCTACATACATTAAGACCGATAATAAATGGAAATTACACATGGGAAAGATACAGCGAAGGTATTCCCAAGAATAAACTCTCTCGAAATGTTTCATAATCTCGAGTACGGTTTCGAGATTGTGAATTTCGTCGGTGAAGGTTTATTCGTATCATCGCGCGGCGAACATTCGTTTAATCAGCTCGACCGTTCTAAGTAATTGCCGAAACATGTAACGCACGTCTACAAATGTATCCAGACGAGATCATGGATATGAAATCGCCATTTCGGAATAATAATATCGTTAGAATCTCAAGAAAATGATAACTCACCGGTGGTGTACATCGCTACTCCTTTGAGCGTAACCGGTTCCAGAACAACGGGATCGCTCCGACCCTTCGCGTTGACGGCATAAAGATGAAGCCTATAATTGCGTCCCGGTTCTAAACCGGAGACTTCGAAAACTGGACCGGATGAGCCGGATCTATCGGTGTGGTTCAGGTAGATGGTATTGACATGATAAACGTTCTCCTCACTGTAGACCTCTAGCTCGTAATTAGTCAAGGGCAAACCACCGTCGAATCCCTCGGAGCACCTGACGATCAGCGAGTCCGAGTCCCTCGAGTCGGTGGCTTTAAAGTCTTCGTGACCTGTTTCACACGGACATACACATATCGAGGCGGTTAAGCTCCCTCCCGGAGGAAGAAAAACACTCGGACTCGCTAGATCTAATTGCTTCCCGGCGCGAGCGTCATCATGGCGAACCGCGCTCGATAGCGTCGATTAGGGGGGGCCAGACCGAATTAATTGGATAATAGCTAAACTTGCATAATAAGTATGTAACATATATCTGAAGACTGTAATTAGCAGTGTTGATCGAAAATTACTATTCTAAATAACTATAAATTCTAAGTCACGATCATAAATCTTGACGATTGTGAAAGCCGAGTTTTAAAATGAGTTATGCTCAAGCGAAAAATTTGTTAAAAATCGAATCGTAGTAGTTAGTTTAATTAAAATCGTGGCGAATAAAATACCTTCCAGTTTTTCATTCATTTTATCCGCAAAATTAGAAAAAAATAGCAAACGTTTTCTAAAAATTTAAACAACTATTTTATCACAAAGCCGCACGTCAATTATTTAATCGAATTATGAGAAAAAATGCGATAAACCTTTTCGAGAGTACTGATGATCGATAAAAACTAATTTCACGGGCATTTTCACGGTTATCGTGTTTCGAGGGGAAACAAGGAAACAAGCTGTTGAGCGCAACAAGGGCATCGACCATAAGGCGTCAGCCGCGATGATGGCCGGGTGTAATGGCGCAGTTAGCAGGTCGTTGCGAGGGTTCCCGGGAACCCTCGCAGCGCTCGCTTACCTATTCGGTACGCGTAGGGTCCGGTCGACTGGAGGGCCGTACAGTTCTGCAAGGGGTAGGGCTTCCCCGCGACGATGATCTGAAAGAGACAGGGCGTCCTCTGCACCCCTATCCGATTTCTCGCCCAGCAGGCGACCGTGCCATAGTCCATGTCGTTCTCCGGCGTGTAATTCAGTCTGGAGCCGTGCCAGTGGCTCGTGATCAGGCTGAGCGGTTTGACCTGCGCGTACTTCGTGGCCGGCACGCTCATCAACTCGCCAGAGTTGTTGAACGTCCAGTGGAAGGTCGTGGGCGGCGGTTTCGACTGCACGCCGCAGACCAGCGAGATCGTTTCGTGCTTCAAGGCGCCGACCACTTGGGTGGAAGAGCCGTCCTTGCAAATCGGTGCGTCTAAAAATACGGAAGGCGCCGGCTGGTAGATTCAATTTACCGCGGTGCACGCTCCCCACGCTCGTGAACGTCACGGTGGGAAAAATAAGGGCCCGCCCCGAGCAGTCGGCGGTTTTCGATTTCCATTCCTTACAACGGACGTCGATAATTGACGCTTCTATGTAAACGCGATTTACCAGCGCCCGACTCAATATCGATAATGTGTTGCGATAGGAAAGAATGAATGTATTAATAAAATTAGAATAATCCTGATGTAACGTCGTTATATCAGGAGATCTCGAGATGATGAATTAAAAACACTTGAGCCGAGGTCCCGGGTATCAGTCACGCGGATCGATATAGAAAGGGATGTACTTACACATTACTTCGAGGGTTACCGGTCGACTCGCGGATTTTCCTTCGACGTTGACTGCCATGCAAGAATATTCCCCGGCGGAGCTCTTCGTCACGCTCTGCAATACCAGAGATTGCCCACCGGGAAGAATAATCCCCGCGGTGGCGTTCTGATGCAATTCTTTGCCGTCTTTGAACCAAAGTAACTTGTAAGACTTTGGATTGGCTTGTACGTCGCACTCAAAGTAGACGTCGTCGCCCTCGTTTATATCATTCGCCTTCAAACTGGAACCCAACTTAATACTCACCACCGGTGCGTCTGAAAGCATCGATAGCGAAAAGTGTCTATCATTTATTTCTCGTAATTTCATACGCGATCGCAATTGAAATATCATCGTTGAAAGAAAAATGTTAAAAAGAAAAACAAAATATTAAGATTATATATACTAATTCCAAGTCAAATTTTAAATACTAACAAAAGTTCTATGAATGATTCAAAGTAACTTAAAGTAGATTATAGAGGAAAAGGATATAATAACTTACAATGCACCAATAAATGCCATTTGTCTTCCAAGCCACTGTTAGGCACTAAGGTATTTTCTACCCTGCACGTTAGAAATTTTCCATCGTCCTCGATGGTCGGCACGTAGCTCAGCACGCTTTTCGTGATGTTCAGATTGTCTGCGAACTACGAAGAACTCAGAATTCATGCCAACGTGATACAAAAGCGAAGGCTTCTATATCGAAAACAATAATCGTCTGTTCGCGGAAGAAATACTCACATTTCTAGCCATGTGTCTAATTGCATGAGTCCCTTTGTACCAGGTGAAAGTCGCTGCCGGCTTAGAACCCGAAGTTTCACACTCGATCTCGTAAGTTTTTAATGCCGACAAATAAAGTCGTTTATTCGTAATGTTGACCATGAGCGGCTTCACTACGATGAACAATTATGCGCAATGAGTTTGGTATAAGATATTTAAGATATTTTTATTTTTTATATTATGCATCATCAATTTATTAATTTTAATAATAAATCTTGGATGAAATTAGTGCAACGAGAAATAAATTAATTGAAAATAAATACATATATTATACAAATATATTACACATATATTATACATATTTTTCAATTCCTTTTTAACCAAATTCGTTATAATAAATAAAAGCGACAGAGTGAAGATAAGGCGAGAAATTGTGATAAAGAATATCTTATCTGTAATTGATTTCTAAAAATTTCTAAAGTTACCAACATGAATATTGAATATTACACTCACGACGCATATCTATAATGACCTCAGAGGTCAGGGACGTCATAAGTTGAGTATTGTTCGCCTTGCAAATTAGCCTGGCTCTCTGAAAGTTCCTGGTGACCCTCGGAATATCCAACCGATTTATCGTTAAATCGTGCTCCTGCGTATATGTATCGTCCAGGATTTCGTCATTGAAATACCACGTGACTTTCGGTGAAGGTAAACCTCCGATGACCTCGCACAACAGAAACATCTCGCTTCCCTCGTCAAGCGTGTGCAGTATTTGAGCCGGTGTCCTTTTATCGTCGATATATATCACCGGCTTTTTCGGCGGCACTGTTAGCAAATTGAATTCCGATCATAGGAATTTATTTCCGTGACATCGGCACGCGCGCCATGTGTCCGTTATATCGAATTATATGTGCGATTTCCTTTGTTATCATTTCCTAATAAGATCGATTTCATCCCCCATAAATCTATACAGATACACCTGGTCCCCGTATCGCGATATAATAATAATTTAAATTGCTTTAATGGCTCTCTCTCGACAGACAGAAATCGAATCTCGAATACGTTAAATTATCTGAATCCGCGTAGCCAGGCAATGCTATCAAATTTCCGTATCGCCAAATGGTGCCTGCAGCGGATAGCGGCCACGAAATGAGAATTAAGACATAACGGCCAGATCTTCGATTATTTTTTTTTTTCTGCAAGAGCACGTCGGTGGCCGGTGGATGAGATTAGCACCTGTTGAGTCAGTGCTATGACGCCGAATTAATTGATTCAGAATCGTATTGTCGAAACTGCATCGACCTTATAACTGAATGCATCAAACTACAATTGTTTCTGTATCTCGTTGGAATTGATCCAATCGACTTCGTAACTTCATTTCGTCTCATAGCTTTATTTCCACATGATTATCCAATACCCGCTGCGGAAGGTTGAGGTTGAACGAATCAAACTATCTCTTCGATTTACTACTGTTTCCCGCGGTTACGCACCGCCCGTGTAAATCTCACCAACGGATATAATACAAAACGAATAAATCACGAATGAATGGAGAGATAGCTGCCCATATGCGCCGCCTGATTAAAATCCCATAAAGCACAATCTGTTTGCCAACGTCGCTCGATAAGCCACAAAATTCGCGTCATAAAATGCCACATTCCGTCGTAATAACAGATAATTGGAATAATAATGGAAAATTAATCCTAAGAGAGCCTTCGGAATTAGTCCAGATTATATATATGTATATATATTTCCAAATTTATAATTTACAATCTATTTATTTTTCATTTTTAAATGTCTTGTCACTTTGTTTTATATTGAAAATTTATATCGATGTCTATCTCATGTTATATTCGTGTACAGCATTCATTACAATCAATGTATCGATTAACTATAATCATTAGTTTCAATTTCTTTATATTTTAATTTTTTAATAAATTACAGTTTTGTAATAAATTATACCTATATATATAACATTATATCATATATTTAAAGAATTTTTTAATTGCTTCAAGGTATCACTGTACATTTAATAAATTTTATTTAATTGTCAATCTTAATTTACTTCTATCACAAACAACAGAAAAATTGAATAATTTTTATAAATAGCATATCGCGTTTCTCCTTGATTGCTTTATAAATGTCAAACTCTAATTCAGAATCAATAAGGTGTAAAATTACTTGATAAAACTTGATTGAAATATCGAATTGTCAAAAATCACATTTCGCAGAAATGTTTTTAATGTAATAATTGTAGTAGTAATTATCGCTTATAGAGTTACATACGCGGAAATAGAGGAGATTCTCAGTCTTCGTTGAAACTCACCTATGACCGTAAGATTAATCTTCTGATTCTTCGTGGGGCTATTCTTAAAATCCACTCTGCATCTGTATACACCACCGTCTGTGGACTCCAAAGGATCTATCTCCAGCTCGGCGGGCTTTACATCCGTCTTCATAACCGCCCTTTCACCGAACACATACGGATCCGACCAAAGCCTCGCCTGAGCTATCTTCCTCCCCCGAACATCCATGCGGTATATCGGTTCGCTGTCCTTTTCATCTTTGTACCAAAATACCATGATGACCGTCTCGTCTTTAATCGGCGGATCGATGTCGCAAGGTATCTGAGCTTTGAAACCGGCCACAGCGCTAACGTCTGATAGAGGCACTGAAAAGTACGGAGAAGCGACAGAGTTATCCTTACGAAAAGGATATGGTTCTTTAGATTTTCGTATTACACATATATATAATTTTTTAAAGATATATATTATATTTTAAATAGATTTTGATACGTATATCTTTAATATATAAGCTCTTTGTATTCTTCGTATGTATTTTATTTCGCGAGTCTTTTATGACTCTGCATAATAATTTGATTAATTAGTATTCTCTGAGCCAATTTTATTACGCTAGTCTGCAAACTGTTCTTTTCGATTTCGCGTTAATCAATCAAACATTATCTCTAATGAGTCGAGACGGATTATTACGGACATTCTCACTAGTTATGCGGTTGCAACGCATTGCGGACGCCGTACGCACGACATGACAATTCTCCAGCGAGAAACATGCACATTCTCGGACAAATGCCTCGTTTCTGCGGCTCCCGTTAACGGGTCCCGTGTCCGTATAGCGTAACAATGCGCTATCGTACGTTTTCTCACTGAGACCGCAAATTTGGAGTTTTAGTCAGTCACCGTCGGCGCCGATCGAATTACTGCAAATTGGTCGAACGTCCCCGGGCCAAGCCAACTCGGGGCGTACCCGGTATCCAGAGAGACCGAGAGAGCGTGTTGTACGCGCGCGTGTGGTCGTGCATAGAAACAAAACGCGAAGCGCGCGTTCACCGAATGGGGGCTGCACGATCGGGTGAACCCAATTAATCGGTCTACTTGCCGATTTATAACGGCGCGGCCGGCGCGCCAACCGTCGGGCGCGATTTTATTGGCTTTCATAGCCGTCTCATCTATCGTCCCGGTGTCTAACGCCCAACCGACCGACCACGGCGCTCTCATTATCTTTTCCCTCGTTGACCTTAGATGTAACGGGTACCGAGAGAGAAGTTACCTTCGAAACGGGCATTCACCACTCCCTCGCCGTCGCCGGAGATTAATTGAGCGCGAACGCGGCTGACGTGTATCGGCTTTTTCCACTGTGAGACTCGGCGCGAGAAGAAAAACGCGACTTGCGATAGTCGGTACATAATCTACTACTTTTTTTCGAAAGTGTTAAATCTGATTTGATAATTGCGGAGAGAAAATAGTTTTTTTTTAGAGAAGAATCTTATTACAGTTATTCGATCTAATAATTATTTGATTCGATTGTTAAACGTTGAGCAATTTTTAGATGTTCAATACGCGATTTCTGTCAAATGCAGATACTTCGTTGAAGTTACTTTATTATATGGATTATACCTTAATAAGTTTCTTAAATTTAGTCTTCAGTAAAGTCCTTATAAGATCTCTATTTTCATATCAATAGAGAGCTGAGCCGATGATTCCCTCGTATTACGATGAGCCGGATCTCGCGCGCATTCAAATTCTGCATTGACGTGAGCTCTGAGATTCATCACGGACGATGGCGGTGTTAATGATACGATGTAATTAATGCCAGGTGATGAATGGCCGTACGCACGAAGTAACTCGTTAACAAACGGCAACGAGCACGTGGCCTCCGCTCTCGCACCTTCGCGCTCCATTGATACGTGGCTCTGAATATTCACACGTCGACGCGTTTGCATATCCGTGCATCACTGAAGTTATGCTCCGGGTGAAAATTGCGCGAGATAGCGATTGCGTTATCGGAAAGTAGAATGTGTCGCGTAAACATTTACGAAGAGCAAACCAAGATATGTACGATAACATCGCGCGCGAAATGTTGTAATTTTCCTGCGACTACAAACACGGCGTACACGTGTGCCTACGGGATGTTGTAAAAATTATGAAAAACGCTGTGTGCAGACTCAATATTTAGAAAACCATGTCCGACGTTAACGGTCGAATATTACGAACATAATCGGGTGCGAACGTGCCGATTAAATGTTACGAAGGGCGAAGGGGGAAAACGTTAATGCCGCAATTAAAATGTTAATAGCGCCGGGGCGAGTCCTATTACCTCGTTAAATCCTCTCATGAACCTCGCAAATTGATGACTTAGACAATGAACCATCGACAGACTCGGCAGACGCTTACGTATTCCCTATGCGTGCACGCGGGCACGTACGTGCGCCTGCTCCGGTCCACGGTGCGTGTACGCGCGTGTGGTTGTGCTTTCGCACGCGCCGTGTGTATCGCGTTTACTTGAGAGCGTGGCGAATATCCGTTTCTCGGATAACGCGGGACGCATACGTATCCGCCGACACGACGATCCCGAAGTAATTATTTAAAGCAAACACGAACGCCGTCGTGGATCGGTAATACATCGCATTACCCGCGCCCGTGTATACACGGGACCACGCGTACGGATTTAAACACGCTCTACGACGAGCGAAGAGCGGACGCGAAGTAGCGCATTGATTGGTGACATATCGATTGGTAGATGGATCGAATTTATTGACGTTCTGTTAACAGGAATATAAATTTAGCCAACAGATTCACGTGATTGTTGACGTTTCGGTGTATGGCCGCCTATTATTTTCCTCGATGCAGTTGTTTAAAAAAATATCTCGAACCGTAATTTATAATGTTATTATTATATATTTATTGTACAATTTATTTATTTTTTATTTATTGGCATAAAGGGGTTGAAGTGCAACGAGTGGTGAATTCAGCATGAATATTTTATTATTTTCATAAAATATCGTACGTTTCTTTGTTTTTTTTCCTCTTTATGAGCCCGAATGCATCATGATATTGATGTTTTTACCGACTATTTTCTAATACACAAAAATTCAATTTGCGCTGCAGCCATTCGCCAGCTTGAAAGTGCGAGCCTTGTAATTTGATCAAAGCACCGCTGTAAATATCGCGGATGCGCAAACGTGGATGCAACTTGTTTTCTGTAGATTCAGGCATCGCTGGCAAACCGACGAGTTCCAGCCAAACATACGGAAGGTAGAAACCAGCACATCCGGGAACCAATAAAAAGAAGATAGGTGGATAGCGATTGAAAGACGAACTGGCGTGCGAGTTGCGCGGAAATTGTATTTCACATATTTTCATATATATCGCATTGAATATAGGGAGAATGGAATGGAATTTCCGGGTGTGTGTACTTCTTAAGTGATATTCACCGCCGTTAAAAGTCGAACGTGCGTTTTAACACTTTCACTACCAAGTTGATTTCGATATTAAGGTTCCGGGAGACCTAAAGATAAAAAAATGCATGATGGTTTGTAAAATATGCAGAGGCAGAATGCAGAATAAATCATAAAGAGGAAATAAATAAATATAATAAGATAAATAATAAATATAAAGATATAACATACGTACATGTATATATTTCATAATTTGATTTCAGATAGAATAAATAAAATTGTCACTCAAAAACCGAAAATGTAAATCTTTTCTTAATTGAAAGCAGATTTTGAAATTGGAAACAGATATTAAAATTACTTAAAAATAGAAAAATCAATTCTGCAGTTTTTAATAAATCTAGTGGATTATGTTAATATTTTATTGTTTTTTTTATGTCTTAATATATCACAATACTTACAATTAGTAAAATCATTCTTAACTGAACAAATAAAACCTTCACTTACAGATGAATGACGGAGCCCTTGGTGGAAATTCACGTGTCACCCAGATACGAGTGACACGGGAGTTAAAGTGTTAAATACGATAAAGGATGAGAATTATCAAGCTAAAACTATTAATCTTCAGACTAACAATCGCGCCATTGCACATTCTCTCGAATCCATAAAGAACGAATGGTTGGCACTTTCGCGCACGAGCACCGTGCCGCGCCGTCGTGCAAATACGAACGTGCAACTTTCTTGCCAAGGTAAAGAATGTACTGGGAAAACTTTGACAAAATGCTCTTTACGTACTTTCCCAGTCGCCGCGAAAGGAGGAAAAGATGGAAACAGGACATTGAACGAATATTCCATTTCTCAATAGGGAACCCGCCGGTTACCTTCCTTTATCCCGAGCGCGCCACCAACTTGACCCAGTTTGCACATAAACTGCGTATAAACGGTATGCAAGCACGCTAGATAGACTTTAATACGTTAGAAAAACCGTTAGAGATATTAATTTATTTACAGACGTTTAGCGAATCCTGTGTGATTACATACATCAATCATAAGAGTCAATTTATCAAGTTGACGTCTGTCTCCCTTTCGCGATTTAATCTATTTTTCTAAAAAAAGACAAATAATTATCTTATAAAACTTGGATGTTTTATGAATCGTGATTTTTTCTGAAGATATCGTTAATTTCTGTTGCTTAAAATGTTTCCATTCACAACTTCATTAGGAAGCCGTATATAATATCTGTAATGACGGAGGCCGCTAATGAACAATGATCAAACTCATTAAGAAGCCATAAATTTCGCTTGTCCATGGCGATTATTATCGCCGGCCTGTTTAACTTCGTAACGTCGGTAACTCGTCCGGAGCCGCGCGTGTAAACACCGGGCGGTGTGCAAACGTGCTGCCGGCTCCTTTACCGCCGCATCCGGGAAAACGGCGTCATACCGCGCCCCCTCCCCCCTGCCGAAACCGCCGACTGAACAAACACGGGCCGGGTATGACGAAGAAGGCAAACCGAGGAACCGAGGGTGAGGGTGGTGGCACACGGGCGGATGTATACGGGGCGCACGCGGGGAGAGAACATGGGGGGGGGGATGAGCCCGCCGGAGCCGGAGGTGTGTATGCGGTGGGAGAGAATTAGACGGAAGTAGATGAAGCGATAGAAAGGACGCAAAAGTAGGACGAGTATAGGCATGTCGGGCGGCGGTGCGGGCCAATTCGTGGTAAATTATTTAACAGGTCCCGCGATATGGCGGATGCGGAAACCAGTGGCGGTTTGTGTACCCTTCGCCACTGTAGCTCCCGATGTTTATCGTGCGTTTGTCACAACAACGATGGTAATGGGAAAGGGCAACAAATGCGGTAAGGCGCGGGGGGTACGAGCGACAGTATTCGCTGTATAATTGGCACGTTGTCGAACATCAAGATGACAAGTAAACGGTCGGCCGGCAAAGCGATCAAATCGCTCGGATTTCACCGGGGAAAGAGAGAGAGAATTCATTTCGCCGCTGTATTTCAATGGTCCCCCGATCATGTTTGCAGGATCGAAAAATTCTTGGAACTGGGGCACGCGGTGCGTAATTCGCCGCTATCAGAATTCCTGGCGTTTTGTGACTGCGCATAACACTTCAATAAAGTCCTGCTACGTGCCCGCGCCACGTTTGTCGACCAATAAAATCAGACTGCGCGCGGCGAACGCAAAATCCGAACGCAGGCAGCTCCGGAATGCTACACTTTGATTACACTACTCCTTTTCGTAACTTCCGCGAGCACGGCGCCTCTAAAATTAAGGAACAATTGGGAGATCTCTTTCTTGTACTTTTATCGAACCAGACTCTCCGTGAGTCAAACGTAATGAGATTAATTCTTGTATTAGAATTTCGGATTATTAATCAGATAACATCAGATAATATCAGAGGTTCATTAGTTCGTTGATAAAAAGCAGGGTTTTAAAAATACAACGTTATGGGGTAATGTATTCCATTTTTCTTATGGCCTCAACCTCGGTGTTTGAAGCATTAAACTCGTCCCACTGTGATACAGTATTGAATTTTATAGCGAATCAAGTGCAAAAGTTCTATTTTTTTCCCTTGCCCTTTACGCCTTCCGGCCATATACGCGCACTGCACAGCGGCGCGCATCACGTCTCCAACTTTAGTTTCGAAAGACATATATGTCGTTTTACACCTTAATATATGACTAGCGATGCTTCGCATTGTGAGCACCGCAATTCTTTCGCTGAAGTAACCGGAAACATCGCGTTATAGAGATTCATGCTGCTTTCTAGCAGGAATACGGCACGTTTTATGACTCTCTGAAAGATACATTCGTCTAAGCAAAAATAAGGAAGAGTTACTAATCTTATTGTCTATAATCTAACATTATACGTCAATGTTTTTTGCTCTATACTAGCGTTATCGTAACACACTCATTAGTTTCACTCGTAAATAATTGAATCGACTGACGAGTAATTAAATGTTAGCTGTTCCCGCATCGAAATTCCTTTGCTACATATAAATCGTGTCGGTAAATATGAACGAAACTTTATGACAAAGTCAGCAAATTCGATTGAGATGATTTACTTTAAGCAACCTTTACTTTTAATTCCCACATTGAAAGATATCGCAGATATCTTGCCAAATTTCCATGGAACTTAGAAAATTAATTCCGTGATAAGATCTTTTCTGGAATCGGCATTCGAAATTTGAAGTAGCAACAACGCTTCTTTCCACGTTCCTACAACGGCACTAAAAGGAAAACGTTGTAAGGACGCACGCACGTCGGCCTAACGTGACAGCTGAACGACACGCGGTATCCAGGAGCTTTCTTGTAGAATAGTGTCCGAATATTATGTTCCCGAGTTCACTTACGATCAAAGCATTAAGCTCTTTTAATGGCATGTGGAACGGAAAAAATAGACATCGGTAAGATATAACAAAAAGCATTTATTGTATTGACATGCGTCTAAACAAGCAGACTGATGACAGTCTATGAAGTGGACACCTCGAAATTTGAAACGCGAGTTTTTACAAAATTGATATGACATTTGATTGTTCACAATTTGTCCAGAATTGTCCATAAATAATAATTTTTGTCCACTTTGCAAAAAAAAATTAAAAATAAACAAAAGTTGAACAAATTTCATCTTCATGATGAAATTTTTTGTTTATTTTTAATTTTTTGCAAGGTGGATGAAAAACGATTATTTATAGACAAATGTGGACAATCAAATGCCATATCAATTTTATAAAAATTTCGCTTCACGGACCTGAATGATGATCGTCGAAATACACGAAAGTGGAATATTTTTAATGATGAATTGCACGCTAAACGCCATAGAGTTATATTCGCGCTTCTTGCAAGATAAGGCGCAGCGATGCGTTACATTTAGGGCCGTTTTTACAAATCAAATTACTGCGCAACAGCGGCGTATAGTTCGACACGTGCATATGCATCGTAACGTGACGCTTCCACCGCAGAGGCAATTACGTTTTGCTCGCTCCCGAAAATTCGGCACGCCAGCGTAATCCCTGAAATTACGTGCCGCGAAATAGTAGCGACGTCGCCTTCGTTAGAAATAATCCGCCGTGTCGGAGGCAGAAGCTTGGCACGATCTAACGGACCCGAATTGTCAATTCCAGCCATACGTTGCCTCTACATTCGACATTATACACGGCATTGTATACATTGCGGCTATGTTTGTCCAATGTGATAGCTGACCGAGAGAATCGTTGAAGTAAGGTAGTACTTGTTTTATACACACTGATTGTACTTTGCCTTTCCATTCGTCTCAACGAAAATTGCGTTTTATTCAAAGGCGCAGAAGGTATTTTTGATTCTTCATTGATAAATTTATTGCGTGCACAAGTCCAGGTATAAATGGCAACTTCGGCTATATCGTATAATGTTAAATGTAAATGCAAGTATTAAATGCAAGATTAGCATTTGCAGAATTAACATATGTGTGACGAGGAATGTTGTCCTCCTTCTCCCGGTATTAATAACGACCGCGATACAAAATAACCAAAGTGTGCGTCCGCACATACGCGTATCCTCACTCCTAACGATGTGCATACCAGCATGCGTATGCGTATATAATGGAGAGTTCGAGAAAACGAATGCTGCCGTAGGACGCAGAAGAAACGGCAGCGGGAATAAATTGGAAGGCCGGAGATATCGTGAGAATGTTGAAATGCAAGGTGCAAAGTGCAAGCGAAGGTGGCGGGAGCGGCGCGCGAAAGAGAGGGGCGAGAAGAGTGGATTGTTATGCGGGATAGCGAATATACGGGGGCAACAGGGAGGGTAAGGAGGGCAGAGGGGAAATAACTCCCTGGAGCAGGTGCGACAGAACCGGTCGCGTCTCCGCGCGCCTCGTCGTATTTACTCGCCATCAGATAGGCAGTAACCTTTCCACCTACCAGGCATTCAGGTTTCATCGAGCCGCATATAGATATTTTCTCGCGGAGGCGGAGGCGGCAGAAAAGAAATCCCCGCTGAGCGTCAGGCGTATCGTCAAGCGGATAAAGTGTCGCCGGCGAGAGAGTGTCGCTAACTGCGGCGTTATAGAAAATTCGCGGTGCATTATCGCGCCTGGGAAAAAACGAATATCTTCGTCTCGCGCCCCATTTCGCTTTTCGGGATACTAATCACCTGGTTTTGACGACGTCGGTTAATTTTAATCGCAGTTTAACCGTCCCTCGTAATTAAACGAGGATTAAAGTTAATTGATGCTGATGAAGCCGGGTCCGCGTAAGGAACCGGTAAAATAATATCTCGCTTGGAATATAATTCCAACTTGCGTGATCGTCTTATTTCGAAATTAGTCTATTTCGCGAGAGATCCTATACGGATATATAAGTCGCCGAAGTTGAAGATAAACCTAGTAAGATCCAGACGTCATTTCGTTGCATAATGAATGGGGAATCAGATAGAAGTGGCACGAGCTCCTTTTCTTGCCGTGAACAAAAGGTCCTGTCGCGAGGAAACGTAGCCGACACGTCTGCGATTGTTTCGAAGATTCTTTAGCGATTTGGGCCGACCGAAAGGAATCGTGCTACTTTCGTGCCTCGATCGATGCCGGTGTTACTTCGCGTCCGGAACCGCGTTGGTGGCCAAGGAGCGTATAAAGATCCGGGCATTAGAGAGTGGCCCGACTGGTTGGTGGCTGTCCGGCCGAATGAATCCAGATCCGCGGGATAAAACGAGAAAAGCGAGGCTCTGCCCTCGCCGCTTCTTCTACGGTTCCTTGCCATCTCCTACGGTCGTGCGTTCGCGAAATCGCGCCATCGTTTTCCTTTTTTCCTTTTTCTCTCCGTTTTCTACTCCTTTGCTCTCTATTTTTTTTTGCGTCCCTCTCTGTATCCCTGTATATTCCCCTCTATCTTTTCTTTTTCCCCTGGGACCTCGGACGTTACTCCGGCCGGATTTCTTCCTAGGCAACGTTTCCAAGACAATCGGTGGACCACGGATAATCGCGCGAGCCAATCAGTTCCGCATTGAGTTCCGGGACTTTCCCCTTTGCGTCGAGCCCTCGAGGCGCAGGGAGGGATGTGAAAAGAAAGAGCGAGATAGACCGGGAACAAAGTAAAGAGGCTTCGGCGAGATCCTTTCGGCGAAGACCCGAAAGCAGCTTTTCCAAGTCACTTTTGGCATTTCACGGAAAAGAGTGGATTACGGAGAGGCGGCGGATGAAGAACGAGATATGATGATTAATAAGAAGACAATCGAGATCTCGCATGGCATTGTAAATAAAACGTTTAGGCTGTACGATCGCTGTAGGTTTTCGGTCACAATTTCGCCGGTGACAACGGCGACCTAGAAGGAGGTCGGCCGCATTAGCCCGATGGAGACTTATCGAGGCCGGCAGTTCGACCCGTAACGCTCCTTCGCGGAATATTTTTCACTGTAATCACCACGAACTGCGTTGCGATCTACATACGGCGATACCGCGCTCGTGAGAAAGCCATTAGTCCGCGACATTCGCCACGGCTAAGAAAATGCAGACGCGATCTGTAATCTATGGATTATATGCGATTCAAATGAAATTACTCTATATCTGCGCGCGATGTAACGAGGATTGCCGGCGGAGTCGTGCCTCCTCACAGAGCGCCGGCTTGATTGCCTATTTAGTCTTCGCCAGCGGTTTTATTCAAACACGTGTCTACCGTAGATAGCGGTGTAATTGGATGAGTGTGCGTTCGGGGTAATCAACAATTATCCGCTATCGAGACTACATACGGAGGAGAAACATCGATTTCATACTGCTTCAGTTAGTTTAGGAAACTCAACCAGACGTTGCGCTTCTCCTATTACGATCGGTAGAGATAATCCATCAGTTAGTGATAGGGTCCTCTTCGTTAAACGCGAATCTATCTCTAATGTCACCCCCCCTTTTTTCTACTGTAGCTTTTATGCGGAAAAAAAAAGATTTCTCTTCGGCAAAGCGATTCTATCGCTCGGGCAGCCGCGTGTTGGAATTCAGGAGCTCCCAAATAACTCCAGGCGAGAGATTATGATCAAAGAGGTTCTCTCCCTCTTCCGCGTGAGATCGTTTAAAGAACTTTCGGGTTTGCGAGGGAAAGGGGAAACGGGGGCACGAGAGAGAGAGAGAGAGGGGAGTTTTACGGGAATTACGACTTAGCGCGCTTTGTAAGTAAGTAACAGCTCTTCGGTCGACAAGGGGTGGAGACGCGGAAATGTAATTTGCCGCGAACGTTCGCGTAAGGACGGGCGCTCCGCGCAGCTGCTCCCGACGAATTCGCGCGTACGATATCGCCTTACTTTCGCGCGCGAAGTGGGGCGAGGGGGGGCGGCAAATGCAAAGCAATAATGACATCATGTGCACGAGGCAGGTTCATAGGTCGGGCGTTTCTTGCGTTCTGTCTTTCGCCGCTATTGCCTCGCTTTTTGTCGGGAACGCTCACCGGGGGCTGCGCCACGCCCATATTGCATGTACTCATCGTTCCTGTCCTCTGCGAGTCTCGCGCGGTACATATTTTTTTTGTTAGACGAGCTCCTTTATTAATTTTTCGCGTACGTATTATATGTATATCTGCAGCAAGAGAGAAATCGTACTCGCGCACAGCACGATTTAACTTTTGATAAGCCGCTACCACCGTAAGCGTAATTTTACATTGCGTTACATGTACAGCCTATTTACTGCAGTCGTCTTCTAGACGCGTCAGGTCGGGCGGGAAATTATGATTGCGGCGTTAAGGGGAGAATTTGAAGCTTCCATGGTAAGCGCCGTGATAAAAGCATAATACGACTAGACATTTACAAGGATCGATTTATTTAATCGAAAAGCCTACCATTTGGCGAACGGCCAAATAGAAAAGCCATGAAATTTACGTAACCCAGACGTGCTTCCCTTCAGAGGGAAGGCCAGGGGAAAGGCCGAGTCTTTAATAATTCATCAAGATTCCTATGTAAAATTAGCGCTGTTAGTATTGAATAAATTTTGTCGGTCGTGCTGCGGCATTGTAACGTCGCCATCGTTCTCCGCATTATTCTAATTAGCTAGAATGCATACTCAGTACATGCATAACGTAGCATAAATAATTGAAAACGCGGATGGCCGAGGCGTTTTATGCAGATACGGCGCGGAGGCGCATCGTTCCCTCCCCTCCGATTATTTTCGACGATTAATGTTGTCGGCAGACGTGCAATATTTAATATTAACAATATGAAATCACATCGTTGGCGTCCGGGGATTTACTTTCGCTGAAGAAGGTAAATTTTCGCGCGCGAGCATCGGGATCGCGCAAATAAATAAAGCGATTATTATTCGGCCGCTCCCTTCGGGACCCTCGCTCGCTATCGAACCCCCTCGGAGCTGACGAGGACTATATTACGCGCGACAGATCGCTTATTGTGCATGCAAATCTCCTGCGCGCTGCGTTCACCGTGAGCATATTATGGACAGGCAAATAAATACGGCGTGTGATCCGCTGGTTAATCAATAGTCGAAGCGGAAACATCGCGTGATGAGAGGAGAGTCAACGCGCGCAATATCCGTGTCTTTTGCAATCTTCGTGTGGTACAAATCGATTTGGCAAAATTTCCAGGAGAATCAGTGATAATCAATATATTTTTAAATTTTGAAATCATATTCGTGCACTGTAAACTTCTACGGGTTGCCACTGCTTCTACTCAATATTCGGTTAATTTGACTAAAACAATGAGATAAAATTATAACGATGTACCGAGTAAGTCTTACTCAATATTTTGGTAATTTATCTAATATAACTTCCATGTTAGTCAAAATTTTACCTTTCTTTTAGTCAAAATTAATGAAGTATTTAGTAGAAGCAGTGACGACTGTGTATGTAATAGTTGACTCAAATTGAGTATAATTTGACAGTATGAGTTTAACAGTGTGATAATGTCAAGATTTTATCAAACTTTTATTTCTGAGATTAAAACAGTCAACTTTTTTATGCACAGAAGGGATATATTTTTAAGCATCTAGTCAAACTGTCATCTGTTTATCTTAACTATTAAAGTATTTTAAAAATATATACTATAAAGTATTTTAAAAATATATACTAATAACGAAACATAACTTCTCGATAAATTTCGCGTCAAAACTTAAAACCTCTTACAATGTAATTTAATTTTTTTATTTCCAAATTTAAAATTATAAAAAAAAATTTATATATCATGATAAGTGAGTGCTTTTAAAAATATTTGATATTTAAAAAATAATATTTTACAAAGTTATTGTACATAATAAAAATCTTTTTTTTTACCTTCGATAAACCACATAAAATACCACTTAAAATAGGTGTATCGAGAAAGTTATATCTGCAAACTTTCATTATATTTATAACCTTTATATTCAAATCATAATAGAGTTAAATGAAAAACGATGCTATATTAGCGGAAAGTTTTTAAACATATATCAAGATATGTTATCTGTACAGGCATAAAATCTTTATAGCCATCTATATAACTAAAGAGAATTAACATATATTCGCAGGTATGAAATATATAACCATAGTAATATTTTATCTTATAATAAAGTTATATTATGAACGAAAGAATTAACTATTACATTGACGCTATTAATGATGAAAAATATATATTAAGCGTGTATATATTAAGCGTATAATTAAAAAAGGAATTCACATTACGCTCCAATTAAAAGAGCTAGCGGAAAAGAGGTATATCCGTGAAAAGAGAATCTCTCGTATTTTTATTTATTTATTCTTTTTTTTACGGAATAGTCCTATCGTCAGAGAGAAGAGCCTTGGCGGAGTAGCGCATTAGTCACAGCTCGCTGAAGCTCGCGGAAAATTTTCGCCGGAAGGTTCTCCGTCCGCGTACTAACAGAAAGTTTGACTGGTCAGCCAGCCAAGCTAGCCAAGCTAGCCGGCCAGCCAGCCGGCTACGGGGTCGTTCGTTAGCCAGGACTTTGAAATACCGCGGTTTTCTGTTTTTCTCGTGCTACATATCGCCTAGGCGCGCCGACTTATTTCGTGCCGGCGTGCCCAACCGAACGTTGTACACCACACCATTGTGGAAATAGTTCCCGCGATGTTTCTCCTGCTCTTCTCGCTTCCCGTTTTTATTCTCCTTCCTCCCCCCTTTTTTCCCTCTTTTTTCGCTATTCACTTTTCCCTCCCTCTCGGTTTTTACCTCTCGCTTTTCAAGGCCGGATATCCTTCTCTTACGACCGAGTCATCCCCAGCCGCGAAGCTCGCTTTCCATCGTCGCTTTGCCCGCCGCTGGCTTTTCCTTTCTTTTCCGGCGTTGCGGTCGAAGCCGCCACGGCGCCGCCATTTACACGAACATCCTCGATAATAAATCCCGTCGAGTGATTTACGAAGTATCCCCCTTGAACCCCCCGCGAGCGAGCGAAGCGCTCGCGGACCGCCTTCCGGGCGTAACCCCCATGCAGTTTGAAAATTAATAACGCTGACGGCGATAGGCGCTGTAACGCGGCTTTTATGGCCCTGTGATTGCGGAATTAAATATCGCGAGAACGACACGATACCGTCAACATCGCGTTAGTATAATCATCGATTACATCTACACATGTCCGCTTAGTAATTGCGTGAAAATTGCATATTTTCAGATCAACATTTCCTCTGTAAAATGATATCCACTTCTTCATGAAAATATATTGTATCATTACGATGCTTTGTAATATTAATAATTGGCCGCAGTACATAATATCAATTTATTATCTTCCTGACTTTAGAATACAATAAAAAATTGCAAAACAATTAGCTGAATACTTTCTGAAAAGAATCGAACATCTTGACTATATACACATAAAATGCGAAAAAGGAAAGAGAGACTTTTTGATAGAGAAAATATTATTGATCAAAAACCGGGGACATATTCTGAAAGGACATTATTTATCAAATGAAATGCTACTTCACATCAAGTCGATGTTGCGCATATGCTGATTACCCGTCATAGAAGATAAAAGGAGCAACGATAGAAGGATTAATATTATGCATGCGCCTTTTGTTAAACATCGCTACGAGATACAAGAAGTAATATGCGAGGCGGAAAATGACATCGTCTAGCCTTTACGAGCCAGATGCGAGAGAATCGTGAGATCGAAGAGGATGACATGATCCTGCATTACAAATAGAAACTGTTACGACATTGGTGCGCGAGGAAACATAAGCGCAATGGCACGGAAACGAGAGGCTGCAACGAAACTGCGACGTGGAATTTCGACGCGGCGAGAAACTCGTTGAGCGCGTAAGAGCTTCTGATAGCCCAAAACTTTTATTAAAAATTGCCAACGCCTCTCTAGCGTAACTTCTGGCTTAATATCGATATCTGGATAATTTCACATAGGCGTGTTATTTTCGCGAGTTTAAACCATTGCATACTTTCACAGGTCATGCTCCAAATTGTAACGCTGCTCGTTACTTTTGTTTTCCTTCCCAACCGCGATAAATGTGGCTATCTCGGCGAAAACAATATCGCATTATAATTCTGATTTGGTTGATAAAAAATTTAAAACATAATACTGCAGAGATTATTAATGTTGCAAATTTAGGAATTGCAAGTCCGCAGTATTAATTTTAGTTTCAACAATATTCTAATCCATTTAAAGAGCATATATAATTTACTTTGATTTTTCAGCCAATATTCGAAATTTATTAGCTGTTGAATAAATTTCAGAGAGATTTCGTTTTCGTTTGGGAGAATTTAGCTCGCTTATAATTCTAATTGTTTATAATTACAAAGCCGTCCCGATATATTCCATTCTTTTTAAGAGAAAATTGACTCTAAATTGCACAGAGAATATGCGAGTGAAGTTTGTCGGGCACGTCACGGAGCGCCTTTTGTGCACATGATGAATGACTCGGTAACGACGCGTCAATATCGAAATAAAACCGGCATCCTTTCCAACTCGTTCCCTATTACGTATGATCGGGATAAAACGCACTTCTGTAACGCGGTATATACTCTACGTCCCTACGCGCGGCAAAATTGCTACGGTAAAATCACCGGCAGTAAAATCGTGCTCGTAGTGAAAAGAGGAGAAAAACGCGAGGGGGGCGAACAATACGGCGCGACCCCTCCTCCCCCCGTACCAAAAATACGCCACCTCCGGTACGACGGCGTCACGTTTCGACTGCAGTTGCATCGCGGCTTCCGAATAGGACGAACGTGTGCGCCGCCGGGGGTGTGTGCCCCCGAGGTGAACCTGGGTAAGGCGTCGTGCGCCGGATACATTATCCCATGCGGGGCTTCCGATTATCTCGAGTCACCGATCGTTATCGTGTATTTCGCGTCAAAGCCCATTTTTTTCTCTCGTTTTCCGCCCCCTTCTTTCCTTGTCTCTCCCTATTTCTCCCGCGTAACCCGCGGCGACGTGAACGCGGATGACATCCCGGCGGGAGGGATGACTGCGCTTTCTCTCGATTCCCACGGCGCGCTCGTTTCTCTTCCATACCGCCGCCACCGTCGCCAACGCCGCAGGCTGTAATTGCAGTTTCCTTTTATTTCGAGTCCGCGCAACGTCCGCGGAATACTACCGGTTTACCCGGTGCTTTATAAACTCCCCGCCCGATCTTCTTACAGCGCGATATGAAACCCGGGAGGGTTGGCCGCGACCGCGGTGCGGCGCGGCGCGGCGGCGCGACCGCCGGCGAAAGAATTTTAAGTTTCCATCGAAGGAAGTTGCACTCCTGCGGAATTTCAATATCTTCGCCCGTAATGGACCGTTACTGCACGCATTACGCTCCATTACGAGCACGCGGTTTACCGCGAGGGAGATCTGTAGTCGTTTTAAGCGCATTCGACGCGCCGGCTTCGAAGCGGTGGCCGTATACACCCACTGATGACTTCGAAGAAAATCAATGTTAAAATACGTAGCGAGTATGAACGCCCGCTTGAAACGGTTACCTTAAAAAGAAAACTCGTATATTATATTCTATTATTAATGAATCCGACTTTTCATGTAATTTTTCATTTTGATTTTCATGTTAATCACAAATCCAAACGGATCTGAAAATAAATAAAATGAGACGAGAGCGATGGCCATCGTGTCTTTCAATTGTCACGTGCGCAATCAAAATTCATTAAGATAATTAAATCATTGCGCGGTTACCTGTGATTTATGCGAAAGCTTCCGTAAAACAATGTGTCTCAATGTGTATGCATAGAAATGAATGTTCTCGCGTATCGCTGCGATATGCGCGTATTTACGGTTTTTTGTATATATTTTAGATGAATTATACTTATCTCTCGTTTGTAATTGCAATTTACAAAATCGAGTAGTTTATAACTGGTATTTATAAACTATAAGTATCTCCTCTCAAATAATCTGATAAATAATAATAATAATAATGATATTAACTTTATTGATTGTGATACAATGCCAGATAAATAACGTAAATTGCAAACGAGAAGCGAGACTATAAATAAAATGCTGTAATGCTTAATTGTGAATTGTACCATTGGGATCTTTTCCAATGGGAAATTCTAAATATTTTCCCGACAATCGCGCGCTTACTCTTTACATACACACCTTTTAATCTTTATTATTAAAGCAAGCGAAGATTAGAACTGCCAACTTTTAATTCCAACTTTTGCCACTATTTTAGCAACGCTACGCGTACGTATGTACACACGGCGTTATGTATGTACAACTGGGGGTTAGCGTACTTTCATAATTTGCTTTACTGTCAGCAATACAGTGTGTAAAGTCGCCCGCTATGATACGGCAAACGACGCCAACGATATACGGATAGCGTTTGATGCCTCTGATCGTAATCTATCCAGTTTAACGATCGAGTAAAAATTTAATGTTCTACGTACCGTGGCAATTGAAGTAGATAAGGTAGCGCTGCTGCAAACGTTCTACATCCCGATTAACTTTACAATCGTCCTACTTTGGTGTAATCGACGTTTAAACCATGACAAGGACATTGCATTTATACGCCGCATCGACGGATGCTGCTAAACTCGTCATTAAAGTCTCATGCGCAGTCTTCGACTATATAATCATTTTTACTTTATTTGCCTAACGAATAGCTTAGAAACCCTTGACCAGATTAAATAACAGGTGGTATGAAACTTTAACAGAACCTAGGAGTTCTGTCGCACGATTAAATCTGCAGTATATCGTTATAAAAACGAGACAGGAGCGATATTTTTAAGAGTGCAAACGAGAGGATAAAATCCATCTCTGGGTAATTGATAAGGGGATTTTAAGAAGTTTGAAATATAAGCCAAAAGCTAACAGAGCACGGTGGAATGTAACGGTGACTTTCATATATCTCTATAACTGACAAGAATTGTGTAAAACAATCGGAGCCGTAAATTTGCGCGAATCCACGCATCGACGCTACGATGAGTTGTGAGGTATATTCTTTAACACGGAATTCTCCCGTTCTTCGACTACGCGCCGCGCGCCCAACCGCTTTGTTTATAAAAAAAAAAAGAATCCGACGAAATAATTTTATTATGCATGCTATGTTTTTCCCCAACTTGTGTGTTCCCCGATCCAACGTTCCCTCCCAGTGCCATTCAATAGCGAACAGAACAGCCGTACCTACGGCGTACAAACCATTTATGCATTTGTGTGTGCGAGCGTTACATGCCGGGGGTCCATCGTTGGTTCCTGATATACACGGGAATTCGCGGGTATGGGGTAGGCAATGGGGACAAGGGGCAACGTAGGGGGAGTGGAGAGGGAGGGGTGCACATGCAGCGGCTTTGATTTTCAACCCACGATACGCTACTGCCAATTATTCAGCGTACATGTTGGCCCATTGTGAATCTGTCGAGAGATGGCGGTCGATTACTGCATCCGAAGTGGAGCCGTTATGTCAATTTGCATAATGCATCGATTAAATAAACGGGTTGCGGTCCTGTCCGATGTCGTGGAGCACGACGGTGGCGAAGGGCGCGTCCCCGCCACCGCCATCGCCCGCAAAACAACTATTGACAGGCGGCGAATTCTCGACGCCGTTCACGTCCTGTGCGTACGTCAAAATTAATGTACGCTTCCACCCCCTCCACCTTCCTCCTCCTCCTCTTCCCCCCATCTTTTTCCGGCGCTCGCACACGCGACACGTCACATCGCGCACGATAACGATTATGAGGTTGTCGCCGATGTCGCTACGATGATGGTCGCGCTAACTTGTCCTTCGCCATTAATTAGCGGCGTAAATCGCGCGCGCGCCTGAAATCCCGTCGTGTCCTTTTACCGTATAGACGTGTCCGTGCCCGTAAATCAGAACGCGTCATTTGTCACTTGGCGCATCGGCCCGTGTGTAATATGCCGAAATATACGTATATCGTGTCACCGAATAAATTCTCATCTTGCTCGATTTAGTTTCGGATTTAATGCCGCTATTTGCCCAAGCCGTTGTTGCATGATAATTGCGGCACGATCCGACGACGTGTTCCGCCGATGCAATAATTCCAGACGTCGGCGAAACGATCGCTAATCGTACAATTATTGTCCGTTCGTTTTATTGGCACATACGATAAATATGCGCAGCATTTCGAAAAATTAATACCATAATAATAATAAAATGATGGTTTCTATCAAATACGGAGACAATTTTTCTTTAGCGGAATTTTTGGAATGTTCAATAATTGAAATTTATCTTGATTAAATATTGAATCCAAAAGTGTGAATAAAATAAAAATGATTCATTTTTTGTCTCTTTTCTCTCTCTCTCTCTCTCTCTCTCTCTCTGTTTCCCTCTTTTTTTTCTTTCCTTTTTATCTTTAGTTAATTGGTTAAATGACCATCATTCAGTCTTCTCTATATTTTTTTATCTGATAGAAAATATTTATTGTATATTTTTTTCAGGGATATAGTTAGTAAACTACTGTTCTAACTAATCATGTTAATTAATTCCATTATTGTTATTTGTTCTTTATGATACTTGTCAAAGTTCTCTAAACGCGACTTAGATACCCGCGATAGAAATGAAATGAAAGTTTTTATTAGCTATATAATTTTGCACGTTCCGTAGAAACATTTATTTCGATATGTTTAAACGAAATTTCGAAACATTTAAACAATGACTATTTAATATCATATTAGAAGATTAGAAATTTCCTAAATCAGAATTTTCATCAAGACCTTAATCAGAATTTTATTTGTTTGAGCGAGATATGAGTGCAAGAGAAAGGCTGGAATAAAATTAAGAGTAAGAGTCAGATACGCAATCTTAATCCGCTTGGACGCACTAATGATGCTTTAATATTTTTAGATACTTATAAAAAAAGTTTCGAACTTTTTTAATAATTAAATGGACCACAATACGTTTCAATGAATTTTAATTCTTCGCGTCAAATATTTTGTTCGATTACTGCTGGCACACTAGTGGAAATTAAAATTTTACTAAAAGAAATTGGTTGTCCGACGTTCGTGTCACTGTTATGTCGTCTGACATCTGGCGGTTCATTATCCCGCGTTTTGATATGGAAAATCGATACGGACATCGATATAAGCGTTCCTAATGCAGACGCGTAAATATTTTCACTATGTTGAAAGCGGGGAATATTGCAAGCGTAAACATTTTCCCCGTTACCTGCGAAAGCAACGTAGATACTTAGTCTTAAACGTGTCGGCGTATATAAGCGATGACGGAAGTTCGGAGGAACATAAACCGAGAAAAGAGACCTTACATAAGAAGAATAGAAAGAGACCTATCGATTCGAACCAATTATTTGCTTTTCCAATCCCATTAGCGAATGCAAACGAACGGAGAGAAGCGAAACTCCCCTCTTTTTTTTCACAATTATACATTATATTTTATTCCTCTTTCCTCTGCCTTTCTCTCTGCTAAGACGCTCACAAGTTTTTCATTCACTTACGTGGCTCGTCGACGTCGCCGAGCAGAACTTCCGCTACGACGAACCGGGCCAGTAAGCTCATCAGCAAAAGCATCCTCTCCATTGTAAGCGGAATGAATCCTCGCCTTCTCTCCACCCCGTCTTGCAGATACACGGCTCTCCTCCTTAAATCCCGGTGCTTAAGTGGGAGCCGACGCGGCTGATAACTTCCAATGAGACCAATGATCCCCGGTGATCCGTCAGGTCATTCGAAATCTCAGTTCTAACGGGCGCATCTCGTCATAAGACGCTGGAGAGACGGAGGATCCGTCGCATCGATCCTGTCCCCCCCTCGGCGAGCCGGTCCTCCGCGCGTCCGATTTTCACCAGCGACGATCCCCGATAAAACGTCCGATGTACACTTTTAACGGTAACGAGCGAGGGTGACAGCGGGGGGAGGGGGGAGTCCGACCTGCGCTTTGAGAGGAGGCTTAAGTGCAGTTGACGGAGCACGCGAGGCACCTCGCCGGTAGATTCTCAACA
This sequence comes from Tetramorium parvispinum, assembly GCA_011638315.1. Classification (NCBI taxonomy): domain Eukaryota; kingdom Metazoa; phylum Arthropoda; class Insecta; order Hymenoptera; family Formicidae; genus Tetramorium; species Tetramorium parvispinum. The sequence goes on along the minus strand of VBVR01000595.1, from coordinate 3,916 downwards.
TAAAACTGCGGATTATAAGTAAGTCGCGTAACTCCTTAAGGGCTCCGCGCGCGATTACGCGCGTTATTTATGTACGCAGACTCCGGTGTCGTCTAACGGGGTTACTCGATCGGCTAATTGTACATCCCTGCACAGTCTATTGGCGTTCATTTCATACACCACTAGGTCTCACACGCGCGCGCGAACGACCCATCATCATCCCGCGTCTCTTCTCCGTCATCGCTCGGCGATAATGACGTAATGATGTTTTTCGAGAACGTGGGACGGAAAAATCGATAAGCTAGATGACTCCGCTCGTCGTCGTCGTCGTCGTCGTTGTCGTCGCGCGCGATCACGTCGAGCGTTAACGGGCGCAGGTAGCACGCCGCCCCCGTTCTCCGCGCACGAAAAACATTTTTTTTACGCGGTTGCACTTTGGTATATCGGGGATTTTACCGCCCACCCTCGCCGTTGTGCATCCTTCGTGCGTCCTCTGCACAATTCACGCTCTCTGCGCCGCTTTTAATAATTATAGCGCGGACGTGTCGCGAGAGAGTGAAAGGGTTCAGGCGGCGAACGCCGAAGCGTCGGCATCTCCACGTACGTCGGATCGATCCGGCGCGATTTCAGGTACAGGTGCGAGAATTTACCGATCACCCGGGAAGAGCCGTCTAAGAGCTTTACGTGGCATCTATTCTGTCGCGAAAGTATGCTCCTTCTCGTTCCCTCCTCAAGGGAGAACACCCTGGCGGCGCGTCGTAATTCCGTGATACCAGATCGCAACTTAGGGTCAGCGGCCGACGGTGGCGAACTCGTGCCGAGTTTTTCCTCTGGGACGCACCGCGTGAGGGTACGTCCGTCCAACCCGCGTTATTCGTGGGACGCCACTTTCACCTGTCTCTCGTGCATGGATCGGCTCTCGGTCCCGATCGGCATCCAGATCTCGCACGCGCGAGAGATCTCGGCGATCTGGTCCGATCGGTGGTTTTCCCAAACCGATCGAACGGTCCTCGGGCAGCGCGCGAGCCCCTTGCTCAAGGTGGAAGGCGCGCTCACTGCTGCGTTGCGGCAGGCCTACTGACGGTGCCGTAGAAGCTTTCGGCTCGGCTCGGCGCGACTCGTGCGAATTCGCCACCCTCCGGTGCGGCGGCCGCTTAAAGCGCTCGCCGATCACTTTTCATCCCCTTCGCTCTCGCGCCCGACCTCGTCCTACTCTACTGCGCGCGTCCCCTCCCCCCACCCTTTCGGACGACCCGACTCTTCGCGAATCGAGTGAACGTTAGAAACGGCTGCTGTCTTTCGCTGAAAACGCTGAGACCGCGAACGATACGGAACAAAGAGAACGCGGGTCGTTTGTGTTTAGCTTGTAGCCCGGAACGTGAGAAATAAAGCTTAATGATTCGAGGAAGTAATCTGCGTGGCAGCGCGGCCAATGGGCGAAAGAAATCTTTAAGAGTATAGATAGAATTAAGAAAGTATACAAGAACAGAAAGTTTATTGATACTGAGATTGATAGACTCAAGTTTCGATTAAATTCAAGAATCATTCTCCTAGTATAATTATACTTTAATAACGTTTGTCTTTAAAAGAAAACCTATGTAGGAACTTAGATTTCGTGCTCGTGTGCCGCGAGCGTGAATAATCGCACTTGTTTCTGTGTATTGCTAACGAAAAGACGCGAGTCTGCAAACAACATGACTAGTTGACTTTGATGTGCGAGACTAAAGACTTAAGGTGCTAAACGGTTTCAGCGAATACAATTATATCTCGTGACACATATTCGCATATTATCTTAATTATAACGAATAAGAATCAAGTTATTAAAATGACTGTAATTTTAACGTTTTTCCTTCTTATAATATCCAAGACTCGATATCGCCTTTCGAAGCAGTGTATAATTATTTCCTGAATACGAAAACGTCTAATTCTTTGTCACGTAGTGTTAAAAGGAGAATGTCAAGCACATGTAGACATATTACGTACAAAGCATATTGTAATTCTCTGCGTTTCACGCAGAATGACAACTGCTGCGCGACTAGTACCGTCAAAATGACGCGGCGTGCTTGCGTTTGGTGCGTCTGGCCAACTACGTCCGCGACTACTTCGCGTCTCTCTGTCGATCGACTAAAACTACGTGCTATGCGAATTTCAGAGAGAAAATATTGGAAGAAAATATTTTTTAAACAAAAAGAAATTGTATTAGAAATATGACGGTAACTAAAAACGATCTAATTTCATAATGTAAAGTGTATTTTAGGTAATGACTTGAAATTACATTTGCAATATATGTTATAGATTTCGGATTTGATCAGCAATAATTCTAGACTCTTACTTATACACTACTTATTGACTATAAAAAATTGAATCGACGTAAACATTGGTTGAAGGCGAAAAATATAAAGAAATGAAATATAATCGTCGAATATACTTATAATATTATTCACATTATTGAGCATGAACGGCAAACAATCCATATCATTTAAATTATTATTAAGAAACATTAAGAGACTAACGATTAATTAATATAGAAAAATCTATACATTTTTATACAAGTGAAATTAAAAAATCAGACTATGTGCCCGCGAATTTCTTTTTTTTTTTCATTATTATTATTTTCCTGCCAGTTAATCTCTCATATCCACGCATCCCGATATACTGCACGCAGTTTTTTTTACATGCGCTTTGTGTTGCAGTACAATAAAAAAATTCAAGAAAAATGACAACTACCAATGCATAAAAGCGCGAGTATTAAAAACTAAAAATTGAATTACAGAACAAGCCGGATTTAATTCGTTCACCCCGCGGGCAGTGAAAGTGATTTACGTGTATGTCGGCTAACCGAAAAAAATCACACATGTGTACACGCGTGAAACGCATGCATCGTATTGGTATGGACATTTAAAATTCGAGAACATAACGGGAAAATCGTAAAATGTTAACTCTTTGTCAGCTGCCTCTTTTATCTTTATTTAAAAATTTTATAAAATTTGTATCGCAACAATTTTAAAATGGTTCAGTTCCGAAATTGCCTCGTGTCAATAAAATTTCCCGAAAATATCTGTTGGACAGCGTGAGCTTGCAATTGTGCAATAATGCTTAATATGTTTATACACGCAGAATGTATCGAGTAGCCATTTCAGTCATCTACGTTTACCATAATTATAGTATATTCACTAATAGCGCAGGTGCGCAAGGTGTACTCACATTAAGGTGTACTCAAGACGAAAGTTTATTGCTTCCGTAACAAGTTTCTAGAACGCTATTGTAGAGCGATGATTCGCTCGAGATATTACACTTCCCAAAATGAGAATAGTCCGAAATACCTGAATGTTATCTCAGCACTTTGGCGAAATATTGCTATACATATTTATCTCATGTATACAATGTGTCTAGTTATATGTGCATGATTAAAGATATTTGTAATTTTATTTCTGGATTCGCTGATGAAGATTAATGGCAAAAGAGATGAATATAAACGTAACATTATATAATATTCTAGATCTAGTATATATATATATATATATGTATATAACGTAACTATTGATCCAGAAATTTTTTCTATTTTTGTTTTTATTAGAGTGTAAATATGTGTGTGCAATCTCCCCATTTCAGAAATTGTAATCCGGGTTTAGCTTCTAATATAATGGCAGAAATTGTGTACAGAATTTTTTTAGTGCTCAATATTTTAAAACGTTTCACTATTGCAATTCTACTTTATAATTATTTGAGATCGTTTTTCCTCTTGTAAATATAATTCCAACATTCACAGTAAATACATTAGATTAAAAAATAAATAATAATAAGAGTATAAATATAAAATAAGAAAAACAACTTAATTATGAAAAAAATTTAATGTAATTAAGAAGAAACTTTTATGCGCGTTCATTAGAGTTTTTCAAATATTATAAATTATTTAAAAATTAATAAAACGTAATTT
>VBVR01000594.1:0-45943 GCA_011638315.1 Tetramorium parvispinum | reverse complement strand
TTTGATGAGAAAGTAATATGTATATAATATAGAAAAGAATTTTTAAAATATTTTGTTAGAGAAACAGAAAAATAGCAGACTTTGTCACTTTTTTATAAACTGATCAAACTTAACAAAATCAATTATTCTATTAATTATAATTATTATTATTAAATCGAATAATCTTATATGAAATTTGTTTGCAGTTCAATAAAACAATCTGCCAATGCTTGTAATGTAAAAGAATTATATGGTCTAACGAAACTCAGCTTCCCGCAAAGAAAGCAAACTTTCAATTTCGAAGAGAAGATAAGCTAAATGTGATGAATTTTATAATGGAGTTATTTTAGGATGAAAATTTAAGAACTTCATAATTCATTCTGTAATTTATCTAGCACACGCGGTTTCTAAAATCAAATGACGATAATATTAATGAATTAGAAGAGATATATGAAGATTTAATTTGTACCCAATTATAGAAATCATAGAACTGATTTTCAGCTCAGATGAGAGATCTGGGATTCAAGGGTGAGAGATGTAAGTCAAGATGTAAGCTTGCAGGGTAGACGAGCTGAGCCGATTCATTACCTCAGGTTTCCGGTTATCGATAGGCCTTGATTTAACCATTCTAACTCCCCAATTAACTTTCCACCCCGTGTCGCGCGAGTAAAAACGTTCTAATAAGGATCGTACTCGAGGGGAAAGTAATTCCACTTACCCTGCCTGTCTGTCTTATCCCGTCTCGTCGCAGAGATCACTGTTCCACCTCCCTCGACGAGCGGCACAAAGAATCACAGTTCACGAGAAAAGATATGCACGACGGACGACGACGGCGACGGCGACAACACGTAGCTCGCGAGCGATCATCCGCGGGAGGGAATTTCTCTTTGTATCTCCCCTGCTCCCTCTCTCTCTCTCTCTCTTTCGGATTTTGTCGAGTCACTTCCGGAACTTCTCTAAGGAAGCCTCACTGTCCCGAAGGCTTCGGACCGGAAGAGGACGCGTTCACGATGACGATGACAATAACGATGACGACGATGACGATCAAGCCAAGTACACTCACACGTTTCGCGTTGCGCATGTGTATACATATATCTATCTATCTATCCATCTATCTATCCTTATATATATCTCTGTATACGCATCTGAATGGAACTCATGACGTTTCTTCTTCTCTCTTTCTCCCTCTTTTTCTCCATGTACCCTCGTTAAACTCACTGATTCGCAACAATCTCCGCTCACTGGTCGCGTTGCTCTTCCTCGCGATCCACCCACTGCCCTCTCGCTACCAAATCTCCCTCTCTCTCTCTCCTTCTCTCTCACACACTCTCTGCAACTAGGATAAAATGATATGTATTCATTCGCAACGGCGGTCCCCGAAATTGCACGGCTGATTTCGCGTTTCACACGTTCACTTCGGCCGGCGATCGAGAGCGTCTGATTTTACCCAGCCACCCCCGGTATCATCCGTCCGTCTCGTCGATTGACTTTCCTCCCTTGTGCTGGCTCCGCTTCGTTCCTCGCTCCGTCTTTCTATCTCTCTCGCTCTCTCTTTCTCTCGATGGAGACCCCGTTGCACGCCCCCTTGGACAACAACCCTTACTCACTATTATTTTTGCTTGACTAAAACTAATACGGATAATATATACTCCCGGTGCACACGGCTAATATCTCTACACTCGCACGACTATCCCGTGTGCGCTCTAACCCAAGTCATATTTTAAGTACGACGACGCACGGGTAGCGGTGCGACCGTGGGGTTACACTCTCTGCCTCTCACGCTGCCGCCTCCCTCTTGCGCCCCGGTCGGCCGCGACGCGCCCCTACCCGCGGAAGGTATCCCCACCAGGGATGCCGCTCGCCCTTGACGCGCCACTCCGCCGAACAGTGACGTCTCTCGAAAGTTTAACTCCAACCCCTCGTCAAAATGTGCGTGTCGTCTGCTTTTTATTTTCTATCATAAAGCAAAATGTTTTACAGGCCATCTTCGTTAATTTAATTTATCCGCACGTCGAAAAACACGGGACGCGTTTATTATTATTCATCCCTGTTGATTAAAATGGTAACACTATAAAAACTCAAATAACAAGTTTTCTGGAGTAAGTATCAAGAAAATCGTAATTTTTTAAATAAAATTAAAGAAAAATAAAAAAAGAATTGATTCATATATTATTAGAATTATAGATGTTAGATCGATTAATATAATATGCAATACATATTAATTTTAATAAACCAAGACACTGCGACACTATAAAAATAAAATTACCGGACATATTCTCTCTCTCTCTCTTCCCATTAAGTCTCAATCAACCCTTCTGATCGCTCAGGCTCCTCCGCACAATCAAGTCGCCCCTAACATACTATCCCTTATTCCCTTGGAAAATTGCAGTGACGGAATTCTGCCGCAAGGTTTCGTGCCGCTAGAAAATTTCCATGTTCCGGTCTTTACGTGTTCCGCGAAACAAGCTTATTACTAGGCCTAAGCTGTTCATCTTTAATAACTTACAAGTATGTTGCACAAAAAATTACAACCTTTCAAAGTTTTACTCGGCAAACGTTTCCCAGTATCGTAGTGCAATACCCCTGTTACTTGCGACGCCCTTGAAATTATGATAACCCATCCCTGTCGCGCGGGAGACAGTAACGTAGTCGGAGTATCGCTTTACAGAGAATTATAATTAAATTAATGATATTTACGTCTCCATGAAATTGTGGGTGTAAAGTTAACGAATGTATACCTGAGATTTAATTTAGCGTCAAATTAATTGTGCAAACTCGCACAATTAGGACGCATGCAGTAGAATTTCATAAGCCATAATTTTTCATGATATCCGATACGTCGCGTGTCCGATACGAATACCGTAAATTAATGTTTACGCCGAAAACACAAGCTGATAGCTTCCTACCTACATTTCTGAGTATTATTGCAAAGAGAGAGAAAAAGAACGTTATGTTATTTCGTTTAAGTTGGTACCAAGTCGAGTGAGCCGTCAAAATTACGACAGCCCTCATTATCGCTACGGCTCAAGGAAATTTGTAAGTACCGTGTTTCGTGCGGCAGTTTTTGCGGTTGTTACCACACCGTCACGCTGCGTTTCCTCATCCCTCCCTCCCTTTCCATTCGGTCGATCGACGATACCGTCGGTATTGTTGTCGTACGTCACTGACCGCCACCCCTGCGAGGAATTGTACCCTTTCTCCTCCCGCCGTTTTCCCTACCTTTCACGCAACCCCCGCGCCGACCCCCAGTTCCCTCCTCGCCCCTCGCAAACGGGGCTCAATGGTAGCCGCAGACTACTTATGGCATCTAAACGCCCGATGCCTAGAGCGACCTGTCTGACACGATCCGATAGGTGAATGGACAGAAGCCGTTCTATCCCGCGGCAAGCGCCACACCACTAAATCATGCATATCGAAACAGTCGCGGGGGCGGTCGCGCGCATCACGTGACGTTGCACAGGGCGCCGCGAAATTAAAGGAGCCGTAACCCCGCAGCGAGAGGTACCCCATATGAGCTCGATCGAGCTACCGGCACGCGCGATCCCTCTGGATCTGCCGTCGATCTCTATATTACTCGAGCTCTATCGTGTCACCCGAGCTGTAGCTGCAGATCTCGAGACGATTTTGGAGCAGATTTAACAACGACATGCAGCTGATTTGCGATTTCTATAAACATCTGTCAACGTTCCGCCTTTCCCGTTTGTCCCTCCGATACATTAACTCTAATATTTACGGCAACGATCCCACGGGTATTAACGTATTAAAGTCAGGAAAAGGCGACTATTCTCCTCGAAGAGAAAAACAACCCGCAAACGTAGTAAGCGACTCTCCTGGCGACCCTCAGGCCATTCGAACTCGTACGATCGCGGAAATTGTGCGTTACCGGAAGTCACATATTTCGAAAGCGCAGAGGCGAAAGGGTGAGAAAGAAAGGAGCGCGGAGGGTAGGAGGAGAGCCGTCGGGGCGGCTTATCCCTTCCCCCGTTCCTCAGCCGCGAGCTTTCATGAGCTACTCCCCACTCGAGGGTTCGTTTCCCTACCCGGCGGCCGAGGGATTCTCCTATTGACGTACCGGTCCCCTCCGACCCAACCCCGTGAACCTCTCGCCCACGTCTACCCCCACGCGCACCACCGCCATCCCTCTGGTGCTCTATAGCACAGTCTGACGTAACGCGACGTTACGTCAGACCACCCTCGCAAACCGCTGCTGCAACGGGTGGTCTTCGGACACTCGCACCCTCGCACGGATGGTCCTCTCTCTCTTTTACCCCCTCCCTCCCTCTCTCTCTCTCTCTCTCTTCACTATTTCTGCGCGATGGTATTTCTTATCGCCGCAACGCGGTGCTTCTTTATAATCACAAACCCCGCCTTCGCGATGTCACCTTAGCGAGTAGAACGCGATTTCGCAAAAAAAAAAAACCGTTATACGAACGTTAGATAGACGGCAAGAGGGTGAAAGAGGACTCTTTCGTCGTAAAGCGCCATGGGAGTCCCTTTTCACAGATCGATTTAAAATCTTGTCTTTGGTCGTATCATCTTTTTATCTTGTTGTATTTTATCTTGTATTAATTTCACTTTTGATAGAGAAAACTCGGATAGAATGTTTGATATCTCGACGGAAACTTGTTATTTTAAATAATTTAATTTGCAATCATAGCAAGTCAAGCTTTTACCACCGTAATTTCAGAAACCAGCAGCTTTCAGAACGTTTGCCCACTGGTTTCTATGTATGGTTAGTGGTGACGACAACGTAATCATTATAGTAGGCTCGAAGAACGAGGAAGAAAGGAAGGGGAACAAGAACGGGGGAGAATTCCAAGAAATTGTCTTATTCCGCGTAGGGGAGATATAGAAGAGTTGATTTTACGTTAATGAATTCTTAGAACGATCTTAGGGAAATACACAGTACGGACTACTCGATTTAAATCCGATAACATATGTTACAAAGTACATTTGTCGTTGCATGCAATCTCTGCTTCTAATTAAAATATATTCCAAGAATCTTAAAATATATGGAAGATATATTTACGTCTCTTCCAGTATTATAATTATATGTTTTTATAAGTTTCGGTTTTTATAAATGTTAAAAATCTCTCTCTCCGACAACATACGTATATTATACATGTACATATGTGAGAGAGGTACAATATATTTTTATTTTCTCGATTTAGACAAATTCTGAATATGTGTGGCGTCTTTTTGAAATTCAAATTTCGTTTTTATTTTAAGTTCTCCAACGACGTCAGATAACTTAATATATCAAAAAATAACTTGACATGTCAAATATCGAGGATTAAAAATATCAATTCTATCTAAATCAGTTTGCGCTTGAAATTATTTTAATATATATCACACCTATATTTATCGATGTGATATGTATATTAAATAGACGTTCATTCTGCGTGTTTTGCACAGTTGTTAAATATAATTAATTACTACTAAACCATATAAACATTTTGGTGCATTTTAATCATTGCTATGTTTTGTATTTTTAAAATGTCTCAAGACAGTCGAGCAATATATTTCAAATAAATCTATAATTAAAAAAATTTTTTAATTAAAATATAATAAAAATTGTTTTTCCCTGCGTTCAATAATTTAAAAAATTTATTTATTAAACTAAAATAATATATAGAAGATATAGGACTTGGAAACTAGACTATAACTAGACTATATAGCCCATAAATCAAATAATAAATAAGATATTTTTTAACGTTTTTTTTAACTTTTAAACGAATACATAAAAGTTTTTTTATGAAGAGATATAAGTAAAGAATAACTTTTATTATTCTGCTTCATCAAGCACTCGTTCTTAGTTTTCTTATTATTCTCAAATTAAGTTTCTTGTACCCTTCTTTCATTTTCCCTCAAATGTTTATTGTATTATACTGAACAAAAACGTGTGTGTATATGATGTGCAAATGTGTGTGATTAACCGCAATGTGTGCGAGCTCGGGTCCGTAGGTTTGCTAAACCTAAATAATTGTGCGGATCAGTCATCCCTGCGGAAAAAGTGTATAAAACCGTGAAAATTGTATCTGTGGCATCATCTAACAGCACAAGTGCGAAACTACACGAAGCACGTGGCACGGCCGATAACAAAAGGATCTGTAATTGTAATTTCTTTTGTGCACGTGTGTTGGCACCGCTGAATCGGATAGCCTAGGATGACCAATTTGAAGGATCTGTTCATTTCATTTGCAATTACTACACTCAGTTTCCTTGTACTCCCTCTCTTCCCGACGTCCGAATATATGTTCGTCTCATTCCGCATGCATGGAGAGAGCTAGAGAGTGCAAGTAAAACAAACGGACCTAAGAATGAAAAGAGTTCAAATACGTTACACTCGGACGAGGGAAAACAACGTATTGTCTTGGAGCGCTGTCAACTGGGATTAAATGATAAGAAAACTAGCCGGTATAAATAATATTACTTCTCTCCTTTTGTGTTGATTGCGCGACGATTAATCCTGTTCGTGATATTCACAAGACGGATTTAATGTTCGTGAATTGTCGCGAAGAAAGAGCTTACTCCATGCACATGTGTTTATATATATTTTTCTTAGAGATATGTATATCTCTAAGAAAATCTGCATAAGTAAAAAAAGTAAATCAGTATATTTGCAAAATTATAATTTTTTTGCAAATTGAAAGACACTGCCTTTATCTTTTAATCTAACTTAATAATCCTTTCTATTTTTATTCATCTGTTTTGAATATTTTTATCTGTAGTAACTTTCATTGTTAAGTAAAAATATGTTGAGCTATTGGAATATTTGCAGATTTACTGTATTCTTTTACTCAAGAGTGGAATCATGAACGAGGTTGCAGATAATTTTGCGTGGACTCGCCAGCTCGAGTGTCCACCGACAGTATACAATGATTCAGTGAAAAAAATGTTCGTATATTGCCTTTTACCTGTTTGCTGGAACTCGCTGCATTATTGTCTTGCCTAATTTTTCCTTTCCATCAGATTGTGCAAGGGAGTATTGGAATTGCTGTGGGAGGACATTTCCAATTCTGCGTTTCCTGCAGCCGAAGCCTGTAAGATAAGAAAGAATATCTTACTATACAAACTGAAGCATGAATTGAACGATTCTGCAATTTCGTCCGTGAGGGACTTGAATCGATTGAAGTCCAAAAGCCACGCATTGAAACAGCAGATATCTGCGCTGGAAGAAGAATATGAAGAACAGGATTATATTGTTAGGAAAAAAAGTAAGATGAAAAAGTGTTAATCTCGAGAATGTTTCCAATACAGTTTTAATAAAATCTATGAAATTGTTAGTGCAACGATTAAAGGATATAAAGAGTAAGAGTTCGGTGACCAGCACGAGAAAGAATTTTCTTAAATTAAAGCACGGCGAAACCAGCAAGCAACTGAAAGATTGTGGCGATATGAAACGAGTGTGCCAGCATTTAATGCCAAACACTTCTGTAGACATAAATCAACAAAGATTGAGGGAGAATCTGGATATAGTAGCAAATCTTCGTCGTTCAGCTATAGAGAAGAAACAAGTAAATCTTTTTTATAGAATGTAAAATAATATTGAAAAATATTAATAAAATAATTTAATATTAATAATATTAAATTTTATAGAATGTAAATAATATTGTAAAAGAACACTGAAATCACATTTTCTAATAACAGGTATGGACAAAGGTATCAAACTCTCTCGGTGACATCAATGTACACTCGCTGTGGACACATTTATATCAAGCGCTGTCGCAAGATTTGGACACGTTAATGAAATTAGAGACCAATAGCAACTTCGGCAGTTCGAGTATAGTGGGCGAAAAGATAGATATTGGTATCGCAAGAGCGTGTGGCCAATACATATGCATGGTTTCGAAACGTATATTGTCTAATGCTAGAGTTAACAGGTACCAAGAACGTTTAATGGAATTCATCGAACTAATAGAGGTAGCGTGGAAAGATAAACTATAAGAAAAAATATACTTGACAAAACATGAGATTAGTGCATGAATTATGATGTATACCTTGCAGTCGTTATCCCATGAAGATGTGAGCACGTGGTTAGCTTTGAAATTGGAAGTGAGAAAATTAGAAACTGAACAGACGTATCTGCAAAACGAAGTTCAGAAATTGAAAAACGTTATCCAGGAGAATTCCTTGCTCAATCTCGACATTACTCGATTAACCGCTGACATAGAGACGATTGACGCAGAAATGGTATGTTATGGTATGCTAATGGTATATTAGCATATTCCACATTCTATATATCCCTGATATTGATATCGGACATATTACAGGACAAATATATAAAAGACATTCAACAATCTATAGCAGTTTTAAGTTCTACGTCGACACTCGTATTTAAAGAGAAAGAGAAGCTGCATTATGAATTGCAGAGGATAATGGTGTTACAGACCGACAGTTACGACGCGAATTGCGTAAACAATGCATTGGACATCGAATTGGATATATTTTATAATAACTTGGATCTCAATGCTTTACGGAAAATAATGTTGAAAGGGAATGTGGGACTGTACAGGTTGCTAAAAGTTTCTCACATTAAATTTTACATTAGTATCTTCGAGATTTTATGATGGACGAATTTTTTCGCAGGCACACAGTCTGTGATCTCGACAAAGCCCCTATCGCCACAGTCAATCCGCAATGCTCGAGGATCAAGTCTTACTTTCCGATAATACAAATGCCGATATACACTCTTATAGAATGTTATAAAAACGCAATTGCCAATATAGTTTACACGAAACTACACTATTCGTCGTCAACTGAGGAGATAGAGTGCGGGAATGAGTTAATGCCGTCACGAGAAAAATGTAATTATAATAGTTTGGAGCTGTTGAATCTTGCCACGGTCGTTTGCGATCAGACGCGTGAAGAGATCAAGCAGGTCAATGCGATTCTGAGTACTTGGTAAGTTAATTTGTCGACGATAATTTGACATTACAGTTATTTTAACTTTAATCATGTTTTAGGACGAACCAAGATGTACAAGAAGTAATGGCGCTCAGCGAAACGACCGTGGACGGTGTGTCTTTTAAGAATTGGTTGCAGCGTTACAATTTATTATTATATATGATACAAAATAGCAAATGATCCATATGTTTATAGTCTTTCGCCATTCAACTATATGATATTGTCATGTGTCCGAAGAATTTTTGCATGTATATATACTTTTATACCAAACCGCAGAAGCAATAATTCAAAGTATACAGACATAGTAAATAGACTTATATTTCTCGCAAAAATACATCACGTAATACACATTAACCAATTTTGTGATTAATAAATTTCGATTACAGTACGACGTAAAGATTTTCTCGATGTAAGAGCACTTGGAATTTTTACATATCGCTACTTATCGAGATTGGCAGCGTACGCTCATAATTTACTTTTGGCATTCCACTCGGTGAGCCACTTGCAACAAAACAACTTCAAGTTCTCGACCGAGTGGGCGAAAAACTTCGTTGGATTGTCCATGTATTTCCTTTGTATCATACGCGCGCATTTAGCATTTTTCATTGTTTCAATGATCATATATTAATCGAGACCCAACAAAAAATTAGCCGTACCTAACAAAAAATTGACGGCTCCAATTTTTTTATTAAGCTAAAATATTCTGAATTTACAGAATTCTGAAATTTGTTTTCACGAACACTCGCGTATGGTACACGTACCAATTATTGCAAATCACGCACATGACAGATCGCAGTCGAAGAGCTCGTTACCAATGCAGCTCGAGTTAAATTCTTTCGATAATCATTAAATATGCGAAAGAATATTTTTCTCTCGTTCGTGAAAAGTGGAAAATTGGAAACAAGCTCTTCAATTACGCTTGCTACAATCTATGTTACTCGAATCACAAGACTTAAGAATGTTTAAAAGAGAAGGGCAGTAATCAGACCGGGGTCCTAAGAAGTCGAAAATTGAAGGCGCCCTTTAGATTTTTCTTTTTTCCTTATGTACGTAGCCGCAACTATAAGGGTCATGCATCTCAACGTGCGATTTTATTCATACAGCTTCTTATACACATGTGGATTTATACATATGGTTTATATAAATAGCCCTTGAACTGGATTTTTTTTAACTTTTTTAATTGCCTCGAAGTGTGGCACAGCCGTCGCACTCCTCGGATTCTTCTTTAGTGGTATATAAAACTAGCCTATCTATGTACAAGACGCTATGTATTACATACATGACACGCGCGAAGCGAGCGAGATAACGTTCCGGTTTTAATCAACTTCGGCTTTGGAGAGATATAACAACTCGACAGTTTAATAACAGTAATAAATAGATTAATTAAAAGCAAAAAGTTGAAAGTAAAAAAAAAACATTATAGATATAGAAAACAGACGTTAGCATACCTACACATTTTTCTGTTCGTAATTTTGCAAGATGTCTGTCAAATAAGTACCTATTATTTTTAATTTGTTCATCTTTTCAAACTTTGAATTCGTTTTTTCATCGTTCGATCTCGTAGTAATGATATTCCGTCCAGTTTAATTCATCGATCCGAGATTTTTTCAAAGATAGTTCTGCTGCCGAGCTGGGGGAAATTTTCAATGTTCAATCTCTTTTAGCCGAAGAAGCTAACGATCGCGAACGCAAAACCCTTGCACGCTTCGCGCGCGCGTTCACACGTGTTAAATAATTACAACCGAGACGGCGAACATTGGCGACGAGCATTGGCACATCCACAATGTGGAGGCCGTCGCGACGTCGGAATCGAACGTCGGCCTCACGGCTGCTGGGCGCGCGAAGGAAGGGGGGGGATGTCGAGAGTCCCTCTCACGAGTCGACGTATGCACGATCACAGAGGTCGGTTACTGGCATTTCGAACCGATGCTTTTGAGCTTTAAGTATTGAGCAAAAGGCACGCCTGTCTTTCCAAGGCACACCGGAGCGATCGTATCCTTCCTGCTCCCGCATGAATGTTTAAGATTTGGTCAACTCAATGATACCTTCACAAATCAACTGAACACATTTAAACTGACTCGAATTGAATTGATCCGACAAATGGTTTAAATTTTAAGATTTTCGACTTTCTATATAATTTATACAAAATGCATAAAATTATAATTCTAAAATTTCAAATATCTTCTAAAGGAATTGATAATAATGTGCGCATTTGTGAGATCGATCGTTTGGTCCAAAATCGTTTCCATCAAACTTTCCTTCGATTCTAGCACTTTTATGTAACCGAGAAATTTCGCGAAATTTCAAAGTCCGTGATTCGGCCGGCTAAGGTCATTGATCTATGCATGTTTCTACGGCGAGTTGTCGAAATGCAAACGAAAAGATCTCTCGACTAATTATATAACAGTACCGCGCTAAATTGTCATTATAATTTATCTACGTAATTTTTTTCCTTTATATGATGTCGGAGCCACGCTGTTAGCCAGTGAATTTCCGATTTTCGAGACCGGGAACGCGCGATCGTGAAGCCTTGACAGTTTATTTTTACCAAAGCGGTGGAAACCGCGTCCGCATCGCGCCACTTCGTATGCGTGGCGAACGGAATCGAAAACGATTATCAAAGTATTTCCTGTTGCAAAAACGGCTAGTAAGGACTTTCGTAATTCATTTGCCATTGAATCTTCAAATACTTGGTTTTTTATGATAATTTACATGATAATTTTTTCGTCACATTTTAAACCAGTTCTTCCTCGTTTTATTTATCTTCTTTTTATATCTGTGTTTTAGCGATTTAACTGTTCGTTTCAATATGCTGAATTAATTAATGAAATGCCACAACTAATTAAGTTTTATTAACTTTTGATAATTAAGTTGAATTACCAAAAAAGCTAAGAAAAGGTGAGATATCTGCAAATGTCATGGATCATTTTGAAGGTTCACAAATATTACATCTCACAATTCAATCTATATTGCTTTCAGAACTTCTCTTTTTCTTCCACGATCGCGACCTGGGTATCGATCATGTAATAAAGTAAAAAGTTTCATGTAAACGCAACGATTCTATTGAAATCCTCGAGTTCATGCGAAACTTTTAACTTTTCATATTTCTGAAAATTATATGATTGATACTCTAATCACCATGCAAAGTCTGCGCTCGTTAACCGGTTGCTCAATAAGAATCATTTATTCACAATGATAACATGAATTATCGTCAAGGTCACTGCAAAAACCGCACAATTATGCACGTGCGATTTTATACACGATTTAACTCGATTCAAAACGGCTCGTTTTTTTTCCCGGTTCCGTCTATGATCGCGGGAGCACTCAGACACGATCCACCCGATCCATCCTTCTGCGTCAGTCGCCGGATTACGGTCGCGCGCGACTGCCCGGATCTAGCTGGAGAACCATCGCTCTCGTGAAATAGCGTATCGTCAATAAAGTACATCGACGTACGCTGTATACCGCGAGCCGAATACGGGCGACGTAATTTTGTACTCTCTTTTTCTTTTTCGATAGAAAAGATGCGTCGATCTCGGTGGGGCCTTCAACCCTTCGTGTTTATTAGATAGTACGGCGAATAAAGGAAGAGAGAAAGAGACAAAGGGAAGAAGGTCCGCTGATCCTTCGGCGATTCCACGGAAGAAAAAGAAAACACGACGTCGTGGCGAGAAAAGATCGACTAGGCTAATGCGCTCGCTCGAGGGTCACTCGACATTCGTTGCAAACGATTTTCGAAGATTGAGCTCCGTTGCTAGGCTTTCGCCTTTCACGTAATAATCGGCAGCATCCCTCCTTCTGGGCGAGGAGCCGTTCGCGACGCCGTTAGTGACGCCGTTCGCGACGCCGTTTGTGGTTCCATTCGCCACGCCGTTCGCCTGTTTGCCCTTTGATTGATGATCGCTCTTGATGCCGTTGGTCATCGCCAACTTCCTGGGTTTCTTCTGCTGGTAGTTCTGCTGGTAGAATTCTTTGAACAGGAAGAGGAACATGACGGCGTGCAGACCGATCCACCAGACGAACGCTTTTGGATAGTTGCATTCGATGAAGAGCAACTGGAAAGCGTGGACCATGATGGCGATGAACTGCATCATCTGGAAGGCGGTCAGATATTTCTTCCACCAAAGGTATGGCTGTATCTTTGGACCCATCGCCGCCAGAAGATAATATGTGTACATCACGATGTGGACGAAGGTATTTAACAAACCGAAGAAGGTTGAATGGCCACCTGAAAGATTGATCATCAACAGAAATTAACATAAAATTCTTCGTAGTTCGCTCATTTCTGATCATTAAAAATTCGAAAAAAAAAAATTGTAAATAGGTACTACATTTACATTACAAAATAATCGAGTTGTTGACAAAATAGAATCTGAGTCATCGCTAATTACATGCTCCGATAAGCGATATCGGAAGATATGTATCTTTTAGTTAATAGTTGCTACGAAAATAATACGTGTGTATTCCTAGACAACAAAATGTCTAAAAAATATCTAAAATCGGGTTTTAAAGACATCTTTTAGGCATATTTCTAAAAGACATTTTAAAAACGACTTCAAGATGTCTTATGATCCAATTTTAGACATTTTTTAAACATTTTGTTGTGTGGGTTTTAACTAAAGAGATTGAGATCCCAAAAGTATTTCTTATTGAAAAGTACATATTTCAATTTCAAATATGCCGAATGAGGTTCCGAAACAATATACGTAAAAGTACCAAAAAAAAAAAACATTTTTTTGCGATCTCTCAAGAAACTGGAATTCGATTGTCGATTTTCGTAACAATTAAATCATAAGTATAAGGAAGACCTATAGTCAATGGTACAAATGATCGCTTTTACGACATTGACACCAATTAGTTTCGCAAAATCGGCTGAATTTTTGCAACGTAGGAATCACACGTATCAATACGCAAGGAATTGTATAAATAATCTTCTACCTACCTGGCGTGAACTTGACACCGAACCAAACTGACATAGGCATGCAACCATGATGGATCACATGCAGCGTGGACACGTGATTATTCTTCTTCCTTAGCACAAAAAAGATCTGAAAAGAGATGCGAGCGATTAGATCTGTGAAATATGATCACGCGTCCCGGTAAAAGGAAACGTTTAAATTTTAAATCATACTGTACATACCGTGTCCATGAATTCGGTAAATTTCGAGAAGTAATACCACCAGCTTGCGTGGACCATCTGCGATTTTGAAATATCGATTAGGAAAAGCTTCTTAAACACTCTTTAATCGAATGATGTATGAAATTCTTTTTGACTTTACTCTACTCGAAAAACATTTTATCTTCAAACAGATACTCTTACAGTTTTGTCGAAGATCAGGATTCTTGCCTTCGATCTCTGTTATGCACTTAAACAGTTTTAAACACTTTTTTTCACACATTATGATTACAAATGAACAAAAATTAGTTTTACTTCAACAAAAACAAGAAAAAAAGAGGAGGATGAAAGAAAGAAGGGAACGGAATATGCATATCGCATTAATACAACAATTTAAAAGCGAATTCGCTTAACGTAATTATCTCATTAACATAAACAGAATAATAATATATTTTCAAAAAAATATGAGAATCTTTTATATTCTTGTTAAAAATCAAAATATTGCCTTGCCTTCGATTTTACATTTTACTTTCGAGCTTACACACTTAAACAATTAAAAAAAATCTCTTTCTGCATACTGTAATTACAAGTAAATTAAAAATTTGTTTAATTTAAAATTTAAAGAGAGAGGGGAGAGATGGAAAGGAAAAGGGAAGGGAAAGGAATGTACATGCTGGACTAATACAGCAATTTACAAGCGAATTCTCTCACTATAGGTAATTATCTCGTTAACGTAAACAGGACAACGAGTAAGAAAATAAACACGTTTATTAAGTGTTTTTGAAAACCAGTTTTCATAGGAATGTATACTCAAAGCATTTTTCGGGAATGTAGTAAATTAATTTGTGTCACCGTGGTGTAAGAGACGATGAAGAGTCTGTAAAAATTGTCATTGACATCGAAGTTCGTCACAGTACGTATGGATACAATGGCAGAAAATAATGCAGCGCGCATAAATGAGATAGTCTACGTAACTTCACGGTGGTTACCGTTTCTAAGACGCAATGATACATAGTGTATGTTAAACAACGTTAATCACACAGGCCGCTAACTACAGTTAGAGTCGTTCTATCGCGATCTCTACTAAGTTCGCAAATCTATATGCTACGCTACTTTGGCTCTTCCTTCAGCGTACATGGATATATAAATTATGCACAGAACCGGTCATCATCGAGCTACAAAAGCCCGCAAGCTGGAATAATTTCTCAGCCGACAACAATTATTAATTTATTAATTTAGTGGGAAAACTATTCCGAGAATCCGTATTAGTACACGTCAATGCAACACGAATCAATGCGTTCAACATCATCCAATGATAAATCATAAAAATCATATTTTCCTCGTTCGAATCAAACTTCGAATTAATTGACCGGTTTTGTCAAGCGTTTCATAAAGTTAGATACAAACACGAACATAAAAAGATCAAGTGGCAGTAACTCTGTTAATCACGGTAGTTCACCCACCCTCAGTACTTCAGGTCTGTCGCTGTAGTCTACAGGTTGACATCTTAGAGAATAGTCTCCAGTCAGCCATCCGGATATCCCTATCTGCAACCACATTCGCCCAGAGGCCATTCGCCATCAATCAGGAGATTGAAAAGTATAGGCATAATTCACAGCAGATATATATTGCACAGAAGCTTATCAGCTACGTATAATAATACTGTGTCAAGAATTCTCTACAAGTATAAATTCTTGCGATGAATCTGTGAGCAATATCGCGCGCCTCGCATCTTCAACGGGAAAAGGAGAAGCGGCCGGTTAAAAGAAAGGGAGTTGCTTCAGTTTGCGAAAGAAAAAAGCGAAAAAATGCGAATTTAGATTCTTTCGTCAAAGGACAAATTGATGGAGACTGAAAAACGTGCAATTCTACCATTGTTACCTTTGCCTCGATGGAGGTGCGAAATGCGTTCAATGCTCAACCGATTAACAACTTCTCGAGAGCCAAGATAGCGGGTATCGAAGCTAAGAAAGAGCGAATCGACGCTCAAGGGACATGCCAGGCTCTTTATGCGAAATGAAGAAGAAAGCGTAAGCTCTTCAGCGCCTAAGTTGCTTTCGTGCTATTTGCAATCCCGCCGCAAACCTCCGCTCCGGGAAAGGAATAATCTAGCTACAAAAATAATGTATTTATAGATGAGTATCCTGCGTTCATAATATCAGCGGTCCGGATGAGATTCGGTGATTTCTGTTGCAATTGTCGTCTTGTTGAGGTCGTTGGGAGGCAGTGGAACAGTCCGTGCTAGGATTAGACATTTACTTACCCTTATCGCGGTGGGGCTGTTGGAATAATCCACTGGCTGGCAGCGGAAACTATACTGGTCCCACCATCCGCCCATCAGGCACTGCGTTGTGAAATAAACGTACAATCGTGCTTCGCATAGCTTTACCATTGGTGCATTTACATGGCACGAGATCGATCATTGAAATTACAAACGCATTTTCGTCAATTCTGGTTGCGACAGGTATATACGAGAACTCATTCAAAATGTAATAAATTGGATTGCATATTAAAAAAGATTAGTATCGAAAGCATCTTCGACATTGTAATGTAACGATACGCACTTGCAAATTTTGACAATCACATCTAAAGAATCACATCGAAGGATTTTTCGATTGTTCCCTTTCCGTAATCACGAGATATGAACTCAGCCGGGGAATGCACCAATGACAAACGTATTCGTTCGAGATGTAATCAAACGTAATCGCGACTGTTAACTTAGAAAGTTTTCTTTGGACGTCGCTACGCGTTCCGGTGGTTGCCAGCGGTAAAATCACGGAATTGTCAGATCGCGCAACTGTAAATAGCAGCGTACCATACCCTAAGACTATTATCATCCGTTTTCGACCGTGTCGCGACGAATGCCATACCGCCAAACCGAGCGTGATAAGTTTGATTTGATACTGGCTAATAAATCTTCCAATTGGATATAAACAGAGAGAAATAAAAATTCGGCGAAAATAATTTCATTATTAGTACTCAAGAAAAAGAATATAAGGTAAAAGATTTTGTGCTGACCAGATATAATAGGTACAAAACAGTTTTCCAGAAAAGAGGAAAAAAAGGAAATGCAAATATTCGTCTAAACATTTGTGGCAAGCTTCGCTCTGAAATTATGAAATGTTAAATTACAGTGAAAATAAAATACAATATTTGCTTTAATGACTAATGATCGGTGATTTAAGAAACGAAGCTGAAATAAAAGAGGAATGCAATCCGGCTATTTATGTTTCCTGAAAAATTCAGTCAAAATTTTTTTCAGACATCTAATTCATCGGGCACTGGGCGGTCCAAATCGCGGGAAAATGGGCAAACAGGTTCTCACCTCGTAGAAGAGCCATGCAGAGAAGATCACTTGGAACAGGTTATAGACTACCAAGGAGTTTTTAAACTGGAAAGGTTTCCGATTCTCCATAAGTTTCGGCCCGAGCACCTTGACGACATAGACGTAGGAAAGGCAGATGAGTAACGTGGGGAAGGGTGAGCTCATCAGTAGCCAATTAGTTGTCCTCGTGTCTGTAAAAAAACATCAAAACGGGGAAATTCCCGCAAGAGTGACCTCGAAACTTTTTTCCAAAAACCTGCAGAACATAACGATATTATTTTATTCATCTGATTCATATTTCGAATCATCTCGACTGTATTAAACAGACTGACCAAGAAAACGAGACTAACAAAAAACTTTTTAAATTACGGTGTATTAGCGTGTGTAAAAAAAGAAATATAAAAGGTCGTCAAAAGGTAAAATTTGCATTTCGATCGGTAAATCAAAGATTAAAGCTGTGTAAATTTAAATCATCCACGATTAGGTTTTTCTAGAAATAATCGTGATCAAGTCGGAAACTTCGTTGCAAACAACGAACGTGATACGCACTGTAGTACATGCATTGACGACCGCAAGCGGTTTTCTTTTCTTTTGCTCTCTTTTTTTCCTCTTGCGATCTCTTTTCCTCTCACGTCAGCTTAATCTAGTGACCATGATTTAACGGCGGTAAAAAACGCTTGTCCTTCGGCATCGCTTTGAAGGATTACTCCTCCCATGCTTTCAGGGATGTCTGATGCATTCCTTTATCTCTATTCACGTCCTTCGAGGGTTCGATCACTCCTTAGCTCGGTTTTCCCCGTAAAACGAAAAAATTAACGATGGGTATCCCCATGGGCGTTCTCAGCCAGATGAATGGCAACATACATTCGTTTGGTTTGTTCCACGCGCGTGAAGATTATGATCAACAAGGTATGAATAAAGCTAATGCATTTGCATGAGTTATAAGTGACGTTCTGACATTGACAAGACAGCAATGTCGTGTGTTATTAAAATATAAATAAATTTAACTTACTGCAAGTGCACGTGTACTTTTTTTGCAAAGAAAAAATAGCTCGCGCAATTAATAACGTCATTTTAATTTTAAAAAAGCGCATATACATAAGAGAAAAATGCGAGAATTGTATACATACGCGTTTTCTTTATTTTTCATGTCGGAGCGAAACGCGTATCTTCGCGAAGTTGTTCGAAAACCATTTTCACATAATATTTCCTTTATCGCGCGATGGTTTCAATATGAACTTTGTATACGTAGATCGAGCATTTCGCACCTTCCGCATGCAAATCACCAGTAGAATGAATAATCGAGCGCTCGCTTGGGACGTTAATGACGCTAACGAAGCACTTTTAAATCTCGACATGCACGCCGTTCCACGTTTCTCCGTACTAATCACGACGGAGCATTAAATGACGTATCGAACGCAGACCGTTCTTATTGACCGAGCAAACGCAATAGCACCGAGAGATAAACGCAATTAAATCGTTAATCACGGTATAAAGTTGCCAGGCGACGGATTCCTCTCGTTGACGCGTTGCGAAAAGAGGTGCCCGCGCATTGCGACAAACGCGCAATGGCACGACGGCCGGTCGGCCGTCTGTACGGAATAAAGAATTACTCCACTTTACTCGCACGACCCGACGCCGCGATTATCAAAGTGACATTTCGTTACTGCGCTCGAAGTGGGACAGTGACGGTCTCAAGGAAACAGTCCTTTTGACAGTCGCCCGCTCCACTTCGTGCAACGCGAAACCGGCGATGCGATAATATGACATTGACAAATCGCGCAAATTACTGTGCACATATTTTGAGATTTCTTATACAGAACATAAATAAAAAGTCTGAGAGATAAGATATCCGTAGAAAGAGTCCCATTTTCAGTGACTTATTTTTGAGATTTATAGTCTCGGCGAGACTATAAAATCCGATGTATGCGCGTACTAAACTCGGTCCGCGTAAATCTCGTATTGTTCGTATATTTCTTTTCGTCTTCTCTCGTATTCTCGTATTAAACGAATTCGGGAAACGGACGAGAATTTATGCATCGAAAGACTTTAGCGTACATAATTTTTTTCGATCGGAATCGAAACGACTATAAAATCTCGTATAAAACACTGAATATGAATTAAAGAGAGACATTTTATAATTCAAAATATTAATGTGATGTTTCACTCCGAGTTATCTACGAACTGTTAAAGAAGAGAGAAAATAATTCACAACGATATCACCGCCCACTATTTACATTGTTCTCTCCCGCGCGTCAATTATGTAAATTCGAAGGACTCTAATACCACGCGGCGTCTATCGCGGCGTTCAACTCTCGAAATTATCGCGCAACTACGTAATCGTCAATTATAACATGTTGGTGATGTCATTGGATATTGGACTTGACATACTGTAAAACAGCCGAGTTTTCGCTGCTGTTTATCGTCCAAATCGGAATTATTCTCAGGGGATTCCGCAAGATAATTGAACCCCCTCGACCGCCATGCGCGCTATTGTTCGCTACTAACAATCACCTGCGTGTTTATCCAACATATCGTGGAACCGGTCTATATACTGCATTATGATCGACATGTTGCCGTGTCAGCTGCCTTCAGGTCTACTCTGGACGAAAGTTCGGAGCGAAGTCTACCACCCACTCGCAGGTGATCGCCACCTTTCTTTCTGAAACAAAAAAGAGAGATTCTTATTAAAGACATTTTTTAATGATTCTTACAAAAATGAATTGCTGTGTTCACTTATGTAATGTGCCGATACTTCTTACACTGCATTCATCTGATGATATATAATATAAAAATCGTCTTCAATAGAAAAGTAGAAAAAAAGAGATATTATCGCTTCTAATTGTAATTGGAATCATTAATCTAATCTAATCTCGATACTTGTGCATGTGAATTCACAAGAACGAACGAGAATCTAAACTCGTCATTCTTGGAGACATTTTTTCGCTTAAAGGTGTTTGATAAGAAATTTAGCAGGCAGACTTGAATCTTGATTTTCGCGTTCTATGTCCAATGAAATTCGTCGAAAAGTATGTGTCTTATAATTGTGTAAAAAATATCAGGTTGAATCGGAGATCTTTTATAATCTGTATATATGAAAAATAAAATCGTCAGATTAACAATTTATCCCTTTTCAACGATTCTGGACCAATCTAGAATCTCACCGAGATCGTTCGGAATCCCAGGCCAAATTTACCGTCTAAGCTCCCGAAATTCAATTTCTTCGACGTGCATTATACGACTTTTGTGTTACAGCCAATGAATTTTTCATTCGAAAGCGGTCGCACGCCATGATCGGGCAATGCCATCGCGCAATTCGCCAGGTCGACCATGAATCGGCGACGCGGCCTTGAACCATTCTGGTATGTACAATGTACGGCCGTATGTACGCGAACGGCGAATTGAATTTCACTCGCAGCTCCGGGGAGGACAAACACGACTCTTGCGAACGTGCAAATCTGCTCGCTCTCCCTCGAGCTTACCTTTACGATTCGATTCGAATCCGCCGACTAAACAAACCAAAGAAATAATAAACAATAATGAAAAATAATAATGAAAATGACTTTTTTACTTAAAAACTGTTCAAAAAATGAAAATGGAAATAATAATTTCCTACTGAAATTAATAACTTTATTACTGATTAGTAATTAAAAATTAACGACGGGACAATCATTGCATGTATTCCACTTGTTCGAAACTATCAATCGCTCCACTTGCTACACGTCAGCTTATTCGCTACCAAAATAAGAAAAGTCAACAAACTATTTAATTTTTTTTTTAATAAATTGGAAAAAATACACATCGAGAAAAAGTTGATGCTAATGCTTAATGTTAATATTGAGGCTCAATGGATTACAATAATATTCGCGTTAAATATTGGCGTTAAAATCTTTATAAAATTTACAGTATCTTCGAATTTCATTCTTTTAATTTCATTATACCGAAAACATATAAAAGTTACGAAATATTTCGTACATGCCAAAATCGATTTCTACGCTTTGGGACAAAGAGCAAAATTATAATGAATTATAGTGAAGTTACCAATTAACCGTACTTTATATATAATCGTTAATTAAGTTCAATACCTGAATTTCAATGTGACGGAAAAATTCGCGATAGAATTTTTTTACATTAATCTGTTCTTGACCGCCAATAGCATTCTACCCGCCATCGAACGAACGTGGAAGATATCGGTATCTTATAAAGTAATTCTCAGACTTTTCTCAATCACTGATATGTCTGATTAGATAAGCGATTCCAAGTCTACTTCCGCTCGGAACTGCCTCGAGTGTCGCGTATTTGCATCGCGAAATGACGGTTCCAGCGAATCCACGACATGGCCGGCTGATCGATCGAGCGTGCCCCAATTGAATCACGTGCGGAATCGCGTGCGAAATCCGTGCCGGGAGAGATTTCCCGGGGGAATTGCCGCAAATGCGAGATCGAAGACCGTACGGGCCGAACGGAATGGAGGTCGCGATCGCAGCCCTCCCGCTCGTGATCGCGCTAGATGTTCTGCCCGCTTGCAAAACGAAAAGCCGAAAACGCGCCGAGCAAGCGAAATACCTCGGGATTATGTTGCGAAAACTGTATACATTATACAGAAGTGTACGAGCGTGCGCGCGCGCGCGGCACAGAAAACGGGCCGCGGAGGCCGGGATCGTGTGCGTGTCTGCCGTATGCGTTACGCAAGGAATCGGTCGTACCTGCGCAAGCGTTTGCCGTCCGGCCTGTGTCTGACTACCTGAAATCGTCATTTAATCTAATCGCAAGGAAGAGAAAGAAAGGCGGAGGAAGGAGGGGAGGAAGCGAGGCAGACGAGGAGCGGACGCGTTTCTTCTCGTACATCTATTAACATCCTACGTTGGAGATCTCGCGCAACTGTTTCGCACACCATTTCCAGTTGGCAGCAACAGGAATCTTGGCTATGCCCGCTCCGGGTACATTTCATGGACGTCTACTGTACCTATTTCGTTTTTTTTTTTTTTTACGCTTGTCTTTTGCTTTAAACGCGTCGAGTGTAATACTTCAGATTTTCCTTTCGTTACGACGTAAAGTTGACGCAATCTCTTCCGATCTCACTCGACGTTCGCGTAATGCTCGCGTAATCACGCGTCCGCTGGACCACTTCGAGGCTTGATTATATCCTCTAGTCTAGAGCAGAAAAAAATCCGAGGTGCAAGAACGGAAGGAAAGGCGGCGAATGAACTCGCGAGTTCATTCATTTTCCCCGCGTCATTTCCCCGCTCTAAAGAGCCAGCACTATAGGTCAGTATCTTTATTTAGCGAAGACGCACCTGTCCGCGTCTATTTATGATCGCGGAGTAACGACAATTCGAATTAACGGCGATTTCCTCTGGACTATTCGATATTATCCCCCTCAGCTCATAAAAATCTACTTTCCGTAAGTAAATCATTGGGCGATTTGATGGCCGGATGACACTGGTGGAAATTTCTTTTTCTCTTCGCTTATTCGCAAGAGAGTATAACGGCTGGTATTCTTTGTGGCAACAGTGTGACGTTGCCTCGCGGCGCGGCGAGGTCGTTACAACTTTATCTACTTGCGCAAATAAACGACGGGGACGCTATCTGCTATGGTTGCATAATGATTTTTATGATAATCACGGGGCAGTATAATGCGTTCGCGGCCGCATGTTCGCGAAGGGTTAAATCGGGACGTGACACAACAACAACAACGACGACGACGACAACGACGAGGAAGATGACGATACCGTCGCCGTCGCCAACGGCATTAGAAGCTACGGCCACTGGAACGCGTCCAATCTTGCGGACGCCGGTCGTGAAAGTGACTTGAAGCTCGGATCGTCGTCGTTGATACGTACTCGTGCCGACTCGGCCGCGTTAAACGGCACCGCAGGAAAGTTAACGAACATGGCATACGCGTGGACGGATCCAGAAGACCCAGCCTCTATCTTGTCATTCCACTCCAATTGATTCGTTCGAATGAGAAAGAAACGATTCTTCATTCCTCTCATTAAAAATTTTATTCGACGTCCGACGTTCCGAGAAACGTTGAGCGTCACCAATGAAAAGTATTGTGATCGTTAAATTGTAAGTTTTGGTTGAATTCTTGTATAATGTGACTATCTTTTCTCTTTCCGGAAGCTTAAAGATAACGATGTTGATACAAGAAAAATTAAACAGGCAAAATATTAAATAAGTGCGAAATTACATATATTAATAACATATTTTTTTTAATATTAATCAAACGGCAGCGAAATGATTCTAAGTGTACTAATATCATCGATATGGACGTTCGATAATTTCTTATTTATAAATATGTGTGCAAATATATGTATTAATAAGAATCTTATGCCGCAATTCTAAGCAAATCTATTAATTAATCGTAAAGCATTATCTTTTATTGACTTCATGAATTATTTTACGATCGCGACAAATAAAATAGTTTTATTTTAATGAATCGGGCAAAGTATGTTTTTAACTTTTATAATTTTTAATACAGTCTTAACTTGTTGAATTATGACATACGGAAAGATCACTAAAAAAAACTACGAATTAATCGTAAAATCGTAAAGTCGTAGCTTACAAAACAATCGTAAAATGCTAAGTAAAAAGCATAGAGTACGACATACAGTACACATAGAATTGAAGATCTATTCATAAATTTCTATGAATGTTAGGAAAACAGGTTACGAGTTTTACGATTTTGTTTAGAATTACAGCATTAGTCACCCAGAAACTTTCAAGTTTTTCTAGTGATCTTTTCGTATGTCATAATTCAACAAGTTAAGAATATATTAAAAATTATAAAAATTAAAAACATACTTTGCCCGATTCATTAAAATAAAAATATTTTATTCGTCGCGATCGTAGAATAATTCATGAGTCAATAAAAGATAACGCTTTAAAAATCCTGTTATTCTCTATATTCTTAATTAATGCATACTTTTTGATTGATTAAAATTCCTGTCTCATTTAAAACGTTGAACGTGGTCATATAAATATCACTGAGCATGCATCAAATCGTCGGCCGGCTCAAGTTACTGCCGCCAAAGAATAACGATTGATTTGACAAGTTTCTCTTGGCTGTTAGTTGCGAATGAAATATTATTATAACTTGATTAATTTCTCTTCGCTATTATTTACGAAAGAATATGCACGTTTGACTTTACACGCGATCTCCAAATTATAGAGTAGATGCAGACAATAGTACAATAGTACAATAGCCAGATAAAAATAATACCCTCCGTTGTACTCACTTTGCTAAAGTTTTCTGCATCTAACACTGCTTGATGTCGCGGCAAGCCGAAAGTGCAAGTGTAACTATTATATGCGACGCAATCAGCAGTCTTAAGTAATAGTAACTCGCGCGCTTGAGTAACGAAACGGAGAAAGATGATAAAGACGCGGCGAGAGGAGAGAGATAGAAAAAGAGAGAGAGAGAGAGAGCGGGAGAGCGAGAGCGAGAGCGAAAGAGAGGGAACGGAGAAAGGCCTATCGGACCCAGCATGCCGTCGTCGTTGACACTCCGAGAAATTGCGGTCGCGTGCTGTCACTGTCCAACTCGCCGGAGAAAAGTGTTGGATCGACGACTATCGCGGATTACGACTTCGATATAATGAACGCAGCTGGCTCGACAAAACCGGCCGCGTATAAAACTACAAGATTTGATTAGGCAGCGTCTGCCGAGTAAGAGAATTGCATTTTACACTGGAGAACACAATCGATGTGTTTCACCGTTTCATTAATATTTATAAGTATCGAAAAATAATCTGATCGCTTTTAATAAAGTATTTATTGAAAAATAATATCCGTTCTACGAAAAAGAGAATATATATTTATTTTCTATATTTTAGAATATTTTGGCGAAGTTGTGGATAATTACATTATAAAGTTATTTGTATTCTCTTCATATTTTCTCTATACAATTAATTTAGAAATACTTAGAAAACGATAGTAATGAAAATATACACGGAAATATTAGGTAAAATTTAATGCAATAAAATAATTGCCAGCTATTATAAATTCTGGTGTGTGTCATTGATACCATTATTTTCACTTATTAATTTAAGCGCCGATAATCGGCGTGTATGATGTTGGAAGCTGGTCGTAATCGCGGAGACCGGACGACATGAAACCGCAATGCGGCGCGTTTTTCGTTTTAACGCGCAAATTATCGTTCTTACAAATAATTGTATGTGATTAACACTAAAAAGAAGGAGAGACTAGTCAATACATGAACGCTGGCAGGTGTCAAATTGTTACCTGAGAATCCACGGAAAGTGCAAACGCACGTCGCGAATTCTCGTATTACGCGACGCGATTGCATAACTACGGTTGAAGGAACCGAGGATGAAGAGAACACAAAGAAGAAAAAAACGAAAAAGAAAAGAAACTAGAGAAGAAAGGTAAAAGAATAAAAGGCGAAGTGCGGCAAAGCGCGGTGGTGAGCTGCGCGATAGCGTATCGTAATCTATTTCCGGAAAAGTAGGCGGAATCGAAGGCGAGATAGAGAACGATAAACGCGGCCACCAAACGTAGGTGATGCGATTTTATCACGACGTCACTATCTTGCGGTTACGTCTTTAACAACAATGTATTCCTCGTTTAGACAGGGTGTAAACATCGCGTACTTTCTCTCAACTACGAAGGCTGGAGGCTGGAATGAGAGAGGAACGCCGTGTTTTTCAACGCGACATCGATGTCGCGGGTGCAGTCGTCGGGATATGAACTATTTGAAAATTGAAAAATTTCATCGACAAACTTCGAGTTTCGACGAAATACATGAATAACGTATGTTATCTGTCAATTGTCGCGTAGGAAAAAATTCAGAAAGAATATACCGCTAAATTTATCACTAATTTACCGTTAAAATATTTATTTAATTAATTTATATAATTAATTTTGATGTGAGATATTTTTTAAATTAGATTACAGGTACATTAAATGAATTTAAATCTCAAGTTTTTTTAAGAAGAGAATTTAAAAAAATAAAAATATTATGCTGAAACTTAGCAATTTAATCGATCTTCCTGAAATTTCATTTTCCATTTTATTTGACAAGAATGATAAGTTTTTTGCAAGAATTTAATACTGAAAGAAAAAAATTAAGAGCAAAATGGTGATCCAAAATCAACCGATACCATCAGACACGTCATCAGACACCAACAGTTACAAAATTAATCGGAAATAATAATCATATTCAATTCTATAAATCTTAATTGTAATTTTAATCGTTCCGGCATCTAAAATGTATACAGAAAAGTGCAATGAAGTGTGCATTACTGTCTTCCGTATTATTTTTTCATGCGATTGGAGATAAAAGAAATATCAATTTTGCGGTATACATATGATCTCTCTTGTTATTACGAGAAATCATTGGGATAGCACGTATCCGCAGATGACTCGCATTTCGGCGAGGCGTTGCTTCCTTTCACGCTGATCAACGTGTCTCACCGTTGAAATTATCGCGGCACGTAACAAAAGTACAAACACACGTGAAATCGTCGAAAGAGCGCGTGTCGAGGCCGCAGTCGCTTCAATTAACCATCATATGATTATTGTAATTGTCCACTTGATCACACCCGAGAGAAACCAAAATTTTGATGAATATAGAGAGGATCGCTTCGTGAAAGTTATACGAAGAGACGGCAATCGTTTGTTTAAACTTTATATTAATAAAAAAAATAATAGGCAGAAGGCGTCTCGCGATAACAAAATGAGGATATCATCGTCACGATCGCGACGATAAGTCACTCTTCAATCATGAGAGATTATGCAAACATTAAAATAATTAATTGATGATCACGTGTGACAAGCAAGAGAAACAAGATCGAACATTGTTGACTAAACGGCTGATTAAACGAGATTTGACGTGATTTTTACACGACTTCTTAATCGCAACTTTAAATCTTTGCAACCAAAGACAACATAGTCTCAAGGTTGAGCTTTCTTTCTTTCCAACATAACACACGCTCGGGGTCACGCATGCCTTCAATCGGCGCGTTAATTACACAAACCTTGGGCAGCGACTTGCTTAGCGCTAAAGATTCACTTCGATAGCACTGCAGTGTGGCGCCGCTTTCCGTTTGTGATTTTTATGCGCAATTCGCCATCTTTATATAAGAGTATCGTATGAGATACAGAGTATTCCGTACCTAGCGGCACAGCATCGGAAACTAATTTTATTATTACATAACTTTATTTGAGAAAATGAGCAAAAAGTACAAACGTTCCTCATTTAAGATATTTTTTAGACTTTTAAAAAGAAAATAAAAATTAAACAGTTCTAGTAATATTTCCTTGAACAATATTCACAATCTCTTTACATTATAATTACATTACGAGATATTATACACACTTCGACATAAATATTATACAGAATATACTTTAGTACAGTACTGTTAAAGTAAAAAAAAATAGAATAAATCTCCCAAAAATGTGTGTAATTAAAAACAGAGCCAAAGTTATATACTGACGATTATATGTAAAATATTAAGCTCACCTAACTTAAAGTAGTCACATTGTCAAAAATTTGTCGTTAAAAAATATAACCAAATATAAAGATATTTTTAGATATGTGTTAAATTTTAAGCTACGCTTAAAAAACTATGCACTTAATGTAATGAACTGAATCATAACATACAGGTGATGTATAAATTTAATTTAATGCACGGCCTTAATGATTTTATTATGCATGGAATATTTTACGATTTATATCTAGCAATTTATCGGACTAGATCAGTTAATCATTTGTATCCGGTGCAGGTTTCCGCAAATTTCTTAGTTTACGCTTTATGCAAATTAACAAATAGACTTCGAATAGAATATATTAAAATAAATCACAGACTAAACAAAAGGTTTGATAGTATCTTAATACAAACATTCTACGGAGATTAAAGAAAGATAGAAGATTATTATGATATTATTATGAGATTATTACGTGAATTTAACCGCTCATATCAAATAAATCGTGGCTGATGATAATAAATTATACCGTCATATGCGAAAATAATAAATGAAATCATAGCGAAATAATTAATTTAATATTTTAATACCAAACAGCACCGTTTCATGAAGGAGTATTCGAGAAGTCTCGAGAGTATTAAAACAATCGGATTTGCGGACTAGCCGCGGCCTAGGTGTCCAAAATAGATTCGAACGAAGACACAGACCGTCATTGAAGTAAAATCTCACCCGCGGGAGCGCGGTGCTGGATGTGAACATTGTACCCTTTTGATTTATGCACCTGAAAAACATTTGTCTTTTCTGCACATATTTGTGCGGGCAAATACTCCGGGCTATGCGCGCTCGTGGTACGAAAACCTGAATTATCTTTCGCCACCTTTTTTTCCTTCACACCCCGTCGGCGGACTCGAGTAAGAGCGCGTAATTAACGCGTTCCACGAAATCCTTGCGAGACGTTATTCCTACTTTGCGCTAGGGAGAGGTACTCTTCAACTACGCGCGCGCACGCCACTTTAATATCGCTCTATTTGAAATTAACCGGCTACAACGGCTGTCCTCGGTCGTGCATCATAAGCATGCACAACGCATTAACGCAGCAACGTATAATGACGCTGCCATGATAACATGTACGAGATCGGAGCAAGGCCGAGACTACGTCGGCAATGGTGACTTCGTGAGAAATCGCGATTTTCGCAGAAACTGACAATTCTACGAACCAAGGTAGACGATAACGTCGTTAATCGTGGTGTGGAATTTGGCGATAGCCAGAGAAGATCGTGAATGATGTGAGGATGATAAGTCTGTGAATAACCCGCGGCTGCATTCTGTCAAGATAACTTGCCATTATGAACGAGCCAATGTTCGTGATGGCTATGAAATGACGTTCTAATGACACGTGGGAGATGCGGCCTTTGCCATTTCTTCTAAAGTTGCACAACGAGGCTGCAACAACGTAACTCTGATCTTAGGAGTAACACGTTACGAGGCATCATTGCTGAATTGACGATAATTATCCATGTAAAAAGTCGTCGTCGGCTTTAAAGTAAGCTCCGAATTGCCACACTCTAAAGACTGATTAATGATTATGTAAATGGCTCTACTACATCATTTTATACCTCCAAATCGGTAGCTCGACCATTTCGGAATGAGCGAATTTTTTATTATTAACTTAATTGATGACGATGAAACTCCGACAACACCGATCTGAGCATATCGTCACGAGTTAAAAATTAATTTATATTTTTTTTCTCCATCTCTGATGTATCTGATATATCTCTCATATAATCTCTGATATATGCGTGTATATAATTAAATATATATGTATTTGAGATACCGTTACGTGTTCTACTATTCCATTTCGCGAAATATTTGAATTCAAATACCTCTTGAGCGAAATACGACTTCCAAGCAGAAATTCGAGTATACTTGCTCCCGCGGATTGACCCTTCAAGAACGCTCTAATTTTCTCTAATAATATCTATTCGTGAAAATTACGTGAGCAGCGAAGTCTTTTAAAAGATGGCTAAGACAAATAATGAAATTGGGCAAAATGGACAAATATCTGTTTTTAGAAGCATTTTAATATTAATGACACCAATTAATAAAATTGTCCACGTGTAACGTGCAAAAACGTAAGGTACGTAACGTGAGTGAAATAAATTGCGCGTATTGCGTATGTCCGAACTCGTGTTTATACAGCGTATCGCAATGTTGTTGCGAACATCATAACTGTAGAGAATCACCGTAACTAGATAATGTCAGCTGAATAATTCCGCCGATGCGGAATAGATTAACCGGCATTTTAATCTTCCGTTATATAATTCATTCGTTAAGTTTGCTTGTACTCTCGCCGAAACGATCGTCACGATATCACGAAGAGATTAGTGTAGAGAAATGATCAGTATAGCTTATTTATAATTCAAAGCGGATGAAATTATGTTATATCAATTACGTTGTACAGAACGATCGCGAATTTGTCCGTTAAATTCACGAGAAAAAGAGACATTCTCGCTTCTTTATATTTCTTGTAAAGAAAAGTCGACCTCGAGTAAATTAAAAATAAATTTCTCTTCCGCTTTCCCCACCGGAGAATGCTCGCATATTTTAAAATATTTCTCCGGATATTGCGTCAAAATTATCTCATCATGATGCAACGAGCAGATCACGAAACTAAGGTCGATGATGTAATCGAAAAAGTATATCCTAAATCTCACAAGTCGACCTTCGAAATTTTTATTTCCGCACGCTACTCCACGCCGCGACCTTTCGTATTTCTAAGGATTCTCGGCGAAGAAGGTAAATCGGGTTAGGTCCACGTCGGGAAGGGTAATCAATTCTTTCTCGCCTGTGTGAATCGGCGACCGATGCCGCCGGGAACGATCGAGCAGCAGCCGCGACAGCAACGGAGTTACAGCGAGCAGGGAAAGTGCATAGCTGCATGAAGTTGTAACTTGCCGAGAGTCGCTGTAACGCATTAATGGCTGCGCGTGGAAAGAAAGGGAGAAAGGGAGAGAGAGAGAGAGAGAGAGAGAGAGAGAGAGAGAGAGAGAGAAGGAGAAGGAGAGAGAGAGAGAAAGAGAGATGGAGAGAGGGTAGGGAGAGAATCCCCTTATATAAGTGCCATATTAAAGTCCTTCCTCAACATCGTTGATGGACTGCCGCGAACGAAAACGATCGAGGCCTGTTATCAGCAATCTTTTGAGATTCCACCGAATAATCCTATGTTCTATTATGCATCGATGCACAAGACACCGTCATTTTCGCGTCAGAGAAATCGCATCGTCGGATAATTCCGACGTGGCGTGGAACGGCAAGAACGATTTGAGCAGTCTCAACGACTCGATCGGCCTTACCAAAAATTGTTCTATCGCAGTAACGCCAACATCTATCTAAATTCACTTATCTTGAAATTAGTGCCTTCGGACGTAACGACTTTTTCGTGTAATTGCGCACGACACGGTCATCGAAAGATAAACATGACAGTCTTGGCGAAGAAGCACGGCAATGACAACGCGGCCAGGTAGCAGAACATAGCCGTATCAGATACGCGAATGCGCGACCCGAGAGAACGGATGTTCCGGCCTTGGCAAGTGGATAATGTCTACTAAGCGGACTAAGCTGCGCGACTTTCATTTATTAATGAAACCGACGTTAATGACCGGTCTGGCGAGTCGGCAAAGCATGAGATCGCGGATTCTTTCCCGCTAGGCGGGAAAAATGTGCGGGTACATCCGTACGCGAGATGGCTAGCTGAAAAGATCGGCAGGCAGGCTGAAAAATTCGGGAGAAAGCAGGACTCGTTTCGATCTCCGTCAGAAAATTTGCCGGGACCGTGTCGCAACGCGGCACGTTTCACGTAATAGGCAGATAAGTTGGCGTGTCAGCCGCCACGAGCCACGCCGGATAGACCCGCGGCCCGGCGATTGAGCCGGCGATCGACGGGAACGACCGGAGATCGTCATCGACGCTATGTAAAACGGATCGATCAGTCGCGTTCGAGGAATCGCCTCGGCCTCGGAGAGACACGCGATCGCGTTCTCCAGCACGCGCGACACGCTTATTCGAAAACTATAAAAAGTGCGTGGCGTGCGTTCTTTTTGCATCTCTCGCGCGTGGATTATACAACAGCTTTTACCGATTGCGTTACTGTATACAGTAACCGGCATACCGGTCACCTAGGCGAGCGACTACTTTGCTCACTAGGTTTACGCACGATTCAACAAGAATGTATTACTTCTACCACGCAACGATAAAATAATGTTGACGTGTGGTCCGATTTGTACCTTGCCTGAAAGTTGTCCATAATTAATCTAGAACAGCAGTCCCCTTTCTAATGCTCTATTAATTTAATAAGCGTATAATTAAAAAAAAAGTAAAAAAATGTTCTTCACAGGTCAACATTTTATCTCATGTATGTGACAGGAAAATCCTAAGAACGTACCAAAACATTCGAGAAGGTAATTAGGCGAGAGATAAAACTAAACCTGAAAATTAAAGTTAAAAATGTGAGAACTAGACAACAATTTAATACCAATAGGACACTGTCAATTATTACTGATTTTAATAATTACCAGTAACATTTTCTACTCCTTTTTATTGCCTTCGGAATAAACGGTAATCGTATGTAATAACAAGTCCAGTTTCTTGTAATATCAATTTGTTCCCCGCAGTTTCCTACTTGAAGAGTTAGCTCGATTATGTATTAAGTGTGTGACGCATGAATTAACACTAAAAGAATATGTATAAAGATTTGTTTATATTTGATATATTACATCAGTTTAATTAATCTCCGATCTCCAGTAAAAGTAAACGAGTTCTTCAATGAAAACCTAAATCATTGAAAATCAAAACAGATAAACCTATTAAAATTAATTAAAATATTTACGAATACTTAAACAAGTAATATATGCAATTATGATATATTATGAATGTCTTAAATATCGTACAATCACACGTAATGTGATACGGAATGATATACTGCACAAAACAAATCTTAAGAGTTGTATCAGAATCGATTATAATATTTCCTGATATACCGAATTTCTTGAAGCATGACAACAAATTAATTACATTAATTACAATATTAATTACTTCGAAATTATACAATTGCCAGTAGCATTGATGGTAAACAAAACCTTGAAAAAGCATAAAAAAGCTATTTCGCGTTCGCGGAAGCTCAAGAGAAATTGCACATTTTTCCCTCCGCCCGCAAGGTATACTTGTCAAAATATGCATTCCATTGAGTAATTGTTTTTTCTTGTTTCCTCGCCGATTATGCCACCGGTTTATTTACGTGTCTGCAAAATATTCCACGGCGTCGAAATTCGTAGCACGCGCATCAATTAAACTATATATATACGTATATCAGAGGAAAATAACTCGTTGAAATAAAAAATCGTTTAAATATAAAATTAATTGCATTCCAAGAAAGAATAAAGTCATAATTAAGAATGTTACATAAACATCATTACAGTTTAATACACCAACATAATTATCACGTTATGATTTGTCATTCAAATGAGTCTTGCAAAACCATATTTCCCAAGATATGATTTAAGATTTAATAAGTTCTGTGCAATAAAAACTACTACGAAATTAAATTGAAGGAAAAACAAAATTATAACACGTCATCATAAACAAGTCTGCTTTATTATTAGACGAACTTGGAAAAATAAATTAACGTTTTCCATCACACGGATATTCCTTTGATCAATTATAAGCATCAATTATAAGCAATAATTTATTTGAATAATAACGAATTTGTGGATGCAAGAAAAAGATTTGGATGTAGATGTAAATCTTTATTCAAGTCTCATTTTAATTAAAAAAAATATCAGCATTGAGAAGTGAATAAATCTCGCAATTATCGTCAGAAAAAAATTGTTACTTTGTAGGAATATTTTTTAATTACAAGAAAAACGATGTGTTACGAGAAATGATGTCAGAATATCAGTCTCGCGATATCCTAGTCTGCGTGTTACGGCATCGTGTATCGTGTGATAATTAATCCTTCCACATTATTGTTGCGTCGCATTACATAATATAAAGTCGCGCATGATCTACATACGGCGGGTTTTGTTGTAGAAGTTCCACTCTCTCATTTCGGAGACGTGTCATTTAGAGTCGAAAATGAGGAGCACAGTCTATGATTAGAATTTTTAAATTACATATACGGTAATATGATTCAGTCGTTATGTCTTCGCTAATATGCAGAGTGTGCGTCCTTCACATCGAGAGAGCGAACGAGAAAGATAAAAGAAGAAAGCGAAAAGCAGAGAGAAGAAGAGCGAGAAGAAACTATAAAGCTTTATAACTTCGAGAACTACGTAACGAAGAAATGTTTCCTGTCAACACTGAAGGAACACACATTTACAATTTATCTATCTAACTAACTCGCTGGCGATTAAAATGCGATAAGCATCGTCACCATCGTAAAGGAAATTTACAAAGATAAAGAAGATATGCGAATACTGAGGGAATACAAATTTTGAGAGCATTTAAAAATTTAAATCTGTCTTGCGTGTCCGAGGTGCGTTAAAACCGAAGCGTCATCATCAACTTTCCGGTTTTCTGATCACGGACAGATCGTGGGGCGGTAATCGTAATAATCGGAATCCCCGCTGACGCAGGCGTCGAACTGTCGAGTTGTTGTGTGCGAGCGATCATCCGCCTTGCTGATCGCGCAGCGAAATGAACACAGAAGAGCACGACGACGCGGCTCGCATTATGAAACGTTGACTCAAGGCTTCCTTCGGTACATAAGGATGGCCTAACGACTATAAATACGTTCATTAAATGCTTCCACGAGTCTGTCTTGAACGCGGGTGGAACGCTGAATTGAAATTCAAATCACGCACTGATTCATAAAAGAAGAGTCGCGGTAAGGAAGGAAGGAAGGAAGATATAATTCG
Source organism: Tetramorium parvispinum (assembly GCA_011638315.1). Taxonomy (NCBI): domain Eukaryota; kingdom Metazoa; phylum Arthropoda; class Insecta; order Hymenoptera; family Formicidae; genus Tetramorium; species Tetramorium parvispinum. The sequence continues at coordinate 11,256 of VBVR01000594.1, read as the reverse complement.
TATGCGTTCTCCGACCGATGCCGAGCAATCAATCGATGGCCGATCGGAAATAATTAAAACGTTCAGTCGCACGTTAGACAGCCATTGCTCGAAGCTGTCTCAGTGATATTTCAATTCAATTTACGATTTCGCGAACGTTGTATATAATCCAATTCTATAGAATTTTATTATTGATCGTCCAATAACAAGAATGTAGATAGTGACATATAATTGTGACGGACTCATATTTCGATTTATGTTGTAGACGAATAGTGTTTTCTCGATATTATCAAAAATTGAGCATACCGATATTGTACTTGACGCCTAGTTTCACATTAACAACGAAAATAATTTATTCATAGAAAAACCCATGCAATTTCTCTTTCTTGTTATTAGAAGAAGAATGTAATTACGTTTTTACTTGATGAATATACAGATTACTCGACAAATAAGAATTTATTACATTAATGTATATGCTATAAAAATCGCACGTATACAAAAAATATCTACATGACTAATTCGTAAATTGTTATTCGTAAATTATTCCATTATGTTATCATAATACAGTCTTTTATCAACACATATTATATAACACTTAATATTTTTTTCATACTAATGTAACAATATAATAATAATCATATTATATTATTATTTTTTTGAAACCATTTAAATGATTAATATCGTTATTCGCTATCTGGATGAAACTGGATCAACGCCGAAGGATCAATATTTAACCGTGTCGAAGGAGAAAATCTCACTATACTTACAAATAATGAAAAGTTTGTACGCCGATTGCGCCCCAAGTGATCAATGTTCGTCCAAAAATCGTAACACACACTACAATCGTGACACTCCGACGAAAGCGAAAGTGGTTCCTCCCTTCCTTTTCTCTCTTTCTCTTTCCAATCGATCGTCGTTTTTAATTGTTCTCTCAACTTACTTTTACCAGAAGAACGAAGGGATCGGTATATATCGATGGTGATGATTTCAGCGATGATTCTGCGCGAAAAATCGCAGATCTCCGGTTTTCTCCGAGCGCGGGCGCGGACGCGAGATTTACGGCTTCCGACGTGCCGGACGTCGTCAAGGTTTCAGGAGGTAAGGATTAAAAAAAAAAGAAAGGGAGGAAAAGAGAGGAGAAAAGAGAGGCGCGTTATCGACCCTGTCGATATCGAAGCGACGAACACACCGCCGTCGTGCCAACTCGCGAACTGACGGATGTAACGCCGGTGCATTGCTTTTAACCGATTCGCCATATTGGTCCCTTCTACCGCCTCTCTCTCGCTCTATCTCGCTCCTTCTCTCTCCCCTTCTTTATCTCTCCTTCCCACTCGCGTCCTCCGGATCTCATCGTCGTGCTATGCGACGTCGGAATTGTGGTTCACCTGCACATGGCTTCTGACGTCGTCGCGGCATTCGCCGCGTGACGTCAGCGCGACGACTCGCTGCCGGTGATGCCTAAAGGCGGAGGTGGCAAAGATCGCGAACGTACGCGATCGCTGCGAGCATAGACGAACCTAAATTCGCGAATTGACAAATTGTCTCTTTGTCGGTACGTTACGAAGAAGAAGCGTTTCCTTTCTACATTCGTCTGCATTCGTTCGTGATCGTTCACCCGCAACAGCTCGGTCCCCAATAAAACAATACGTGAAATCCACGTTATTGCTATACGTAAGATCCACGTGCAAACGTGGATTCCATCTGGCAATAACGTAGATTTCAAGTACTGTTTTATTGGGGGTCCGGATGCACCTTAACGCGACATCGCGGACGTCCGGAGGGATTATGTCATGTCGCGTCAGACGCGCTTCGCGACGTGCAAACAGTTAGTCTGTACTTTTGACGCAGCTTCTCGTGATCTTTCGTCCCGTCACGTCGAGTATTCGGGTAAATATGAATGCACTTCGGATAATCCTGTTTATCGAGTGAATACTAAAAGTGGAAAATGCCGTCACGATACGTTCGCAGAATGTAAAAAATTATGTGTATTTTACTCGCCAATCGACTCACTAACTGTACATAGGTCACGAAGGGAACATTGTACATCATATATATTAAAAGGCAAATAATTATCAGAAATTTAACAAAATAAAATAACAAAATAAAATAATTGCTATTAGCTGCTTTTCATGTGCGTTATCAAATCGAATAGTGTAAATAATATTAATCATATTTTATTAAATATTATTAATTATGTTATATAAATAATATTAATTGATGATAATGCTAATCTATTAATTTTTAGCGTAGTTACAAATTAACTTTGAATATTTGAATGAAATATTTTTTTCTTGTAGACGTGACTTTATATTTGCATTTATCTTGTCTTCATATATCATTAGTTTCTGTCGAAAAAATACGGAAGGCAACTGTTCGACAAAGAAACATTTATTATATATAGAGAAATTTTTTTATAAATTTCTCTATATATATCGTAAGATCTCTCCGTATCTGTCCAGAGTTGCGATCAAGATAATTGTTATTAATGATGAAACTTTTATCACAATAATGCACACAACGTCCTTCATCCTCAATATATACCTGGTATACTTCTTTTTATTTTTTCGATTGAAAGATGTGATTATGGAAGAATTGAACAAAGTTTGAATTAACTTCACATATAAATGTGATTCATCCCAATTAAATAATTTTAAAGGATGTCAGTAGAATAGACGCGTATATAAACGCAGGGTTTATCGAAAAAATTATATTTAATTATAAGCAATATTTAATCGAGGTTAAAGAAATTTCGTTCAGGAACTTGCCCAATCAGTTAATCTATCTAGTTATTCTATTTTTATTTAATTAAGCCTAACTCTAACAAATATATTATTCTATCATATAAATAATGATGTTATTGTAATTAAGATATGAATAATTAAAAAATGAATTAAAATCAGAAAGACTGAGATGTAAAATACATAAATGTAATAATGTATATCCAAACAAAATCGTTAAACAAATTTAAAAGATACTGATTAAATTGATAATTCTATCAGCTCGGGAAATTCAGTCTTGAATAGCTACACAAATCCCCGTATGTACAATGCATAAGAACACGGCCATAAGACATAAGTAGTTTATTTCTAACAGCGCTCGGCGCAGAGATGCTATTTTGAGTTTGGACTTTCCAGGGAAGGACCGGATATCCCGTTGAAGGCCAGACAAGTTCAACGACACGTATACAAAGTAAGGAATTTCTTTATCATATTATCAAGATATACAGTCTGTCAAGAAAGAGCGTGGTCGGGTTAATTTATAGAAAAATGTATTTTAAAAAATTTTCAAATACATTGTACTCGATCTGAACAGATGCACGTGTTAATAAGGCATCCAATCAATAATTGCCTGGCATCTTCGAAGCATGTTTTTGACCATTTGACAGCGTATTCTGGTGACAAGGATCTCCAAATCCGACGAATCTCGCGAGATAACTGCTTCAAAATGTATATGCGTTTTCCACAAAGCTTGTGCTTAATGTATGCCCACATATTTACACTTTGAAGCAGTTATCTCACGAGATTCGGATTTGGAGTGTCACTAGAATACGCCGTCAATTTAGTCAAAAGCATGCCTTGGAGATGCCAGGCAATTATTGACTGGACGCCTTATTAACACGTGCATCTTTGTTCAGAGCGAGTACAATGCATATATATATATATGTATTTGAAAATTTTTTTAAATACATTTTTCTATAAATTAACCCGACCACGCTCTTCTTGACAGACTGTAAGTAATGAGAGTGATTCATTATCCTCTGGTTTACTGTTCTGTGGACAAGGTGATCCCTAACAATCTCACAAACTCTGTCCCTTTTCAATTGCGAAACGAACGAGAATCGATCACGGTAGCCTTGAACGAGCCATGGTTTTCAGACATCACGTTTCCTTCTGCACAAGTACTTTTATCGAGTCCAAAGATCGCGATCTCGCAATCGCGTCTGGGAGAAGTCTCCGATACAGGTTATATATTGAAATTGATCGGAATTTCAATGGCGTAGTTTCAAGGCATTCCAGACCAAAAAGAAAAAAAACGACACAAATGTGATTTAATCGAAGGACTGGTCAAAGAAATGTTCATTGAGGATTAATTATTGTATGCGCGTAACATCAATCGTGACAGAAAAAGACAATCGTGTTGACCTGCGAAGGAGCGAAAGATATATATCCACTCCCACAGACATGTTATCTTTTTGTTTCCAAATAAATTATACATTCCACAAAAGACTAAGCCACTGGACTTCTTATTTTTTAACAACCCCGATTTCGAGAATCACCTCACACTTGCTAATTCCAAGAATTTATATTTCGACAAATGATTCAATAAAAGTCCCCTGCATATCAGGGACAGGTATCATCGCATTCCGCGCTCACGTTCCTTCGACACGGCGGAACATTACACCGGCAGTATTTAGCGCAACACTTCGCTTTCTTAACTTTAATTTTGTAAGCGGCTTCTGCGATCTGAGAAAAATAATAGCGTCGGAGTAACAACGGCCGGACGGCCGTACAATTATATTCAGGAAGCGATCAATGTTGCATGACGTTTTTACGTAACGCATAAACAATGGATGCGCTAATCGATTTGATGTCTACCGCCAGGCCATCATTAAATAGAACGTTACCGTGCGGGATTGCTGTGGCACGGCTGATCTTGCAAAATTATTTGCGTGCAGATAAAGAGAACATCCGCGAAGAAACACACGTTCGAGAAGTAATTATTGCTTAATGTTTTGTATATGGGTAATAAATTCTTATACTCAATGTTGCAACATCATTTTTCTAACTCGTTGCAATCGTTCGTATAAAAAAATTATAAACTGACGTTGTAAACAACATTTTTACAATTGTGAGAAAGAGAGAGATAGGCGTATATCTGTCGAATTATGTATTGTACATGTAATATGGGAAGCAATCATTTAAGCATGAGTGACATAGTTAACGGACCATCATAGACATCTAACGTTTTCATATTACAATGATTTATGCTTATTGTCAGCTCGTAATTTGAGTTATTAATTGTTTTAGGAAAAACGTTATCGGAAATACATCTAGTTTTCCCTCCGTTATTTCATAACTACTTTCATAATTAGTACTAACATTACTAACATCATTAACGTTGTTTTGATACACAATAATTCGTGATACACGAAAGTCTAATTAATAGCGAATTCGATTGGTCGCACTAGTGCGCACTCAGTGCACATTAAAGCCATTGTACATAAATCGACGTAAGGATGAATGCTTAACATAAATATAGAAACATATTAAAAACCGAAATCTTTAATTCAGTTTATCGTGTTAATGTGCAATTTCTTTTTTTAATATTTATTGGGCATTTTATTATTCAAGATATTTCAATTTCACATTCAGTGTACAACGGGTTTAATGCGCACTGAGTGCGCACTAGTACGACCAATTGAATTCGCTATAAATTATATTAAAATAATAACAGAATAAGAGATAGAGAATGCAATTAAAAACAAAGAAAACTTTGGTCGAAACAGAACTTATTTTTTTTTACATATGACGGTGAAATGTGTGAATAAATAATAGATATTAAGCTTGTAAAACAGTGACAGTATCGATAAAAAATATAAAATAATAATAAATAAGAGATAGAGAATGCAATTAAAAACAAAGAAGACTTTGGTCGAAACAGACCTTATTTCTTTTGACGTATGACATGGAATGTATGGATAAATAATAGATATTAAGTTTGTAAAATAGTGACAGTATCTATAAAAAATATATTATACTTAATCGGATATATCTTCAATTAAATTAATTTCTTTTTGCAATAATATCATATGAGCGGCATAATATTGTAAAAAAAACAAATATTCAATTGCGGAAATTTTCGAGAATTTAATAAAATACGATTTTAATAACATGACTTGTGTATAACAATGTATTATCATAATTAATACGATTGAGCGAATTTTCAACTTCATTATGCGCTTTACATTAGTTTAATCTTTAAATTAGGTTAAATTATTAGGAGGAAATCCTATCAACGTAGGTCAATTTTGTAATTTAAAATCACATCATATTGAACCAACAAATATTGCTATTTTATGAAGAAAGAAAGATTTGCTATAGTAGTTAAATCATTTGTTATAATAATTAATATTTATCATATTTATCATATTTATCATACCAGTAAATCGTTTTTCTCTGAGCTAATTGATGCAAATACTCGCAATAAATAAATCTTATAATATAATATTTTATGTAATTTTTTTATCTCGCATTATTCAAAATGAAAATTTTGACCTTACGATCATTTAACCTTTATTTGCGTACATTGTATGTAAAATCAGCGAAGTGTAAATACATGACAAAAGATATGACCCATCTAAATTTTAATGAAATTTTTAAAGTGTTCTACTGTATATTTCTTGATAAATAAGTATTACACTATTTGATTACAATGAAGAAACTCATTAGAATGAATCAAAGTATTAAAAAATTAACAAACAGAAAAAATGTTACTGTTTACACAAATAAATCGCTATCGCAAATTATTAGTTAGACGAGAATTATATCAAAATTAGCAATACAAGTTCATATATTCTTAAAATATGCAGTCATAATTAAAGTTATTTAATTGAACAACCAGCATAGTAGACAAGATTGATAGTTTTTGAATAACAATTTTAATTTATTAATCTTTTTTTTTAAGTTTCAGATTATCTAGATTAATTTACTTTTAAAAATTATGTTTTCTTAATTCGTATGAATATGTAAAATATCGCGAATACGAGCAAAAGAGAACGTTCCAAAGTGTACAGCACGTATTTGTGTTTTAAAGTACAAGACAGAAAAATAGCTTTATGTTTTATCTCTATAACTATAAATGACAAGCATAACTCACTCGCCAAAGATCAAGTACGTTATACCAAAAAATAATATTTCACTAGAATTAAGAGAGTATAAAATCTTTGCATTTAATATGAAAAAGACATTTTTTTCAATCAGGATTACAAATCACTTTATAATATAAATTCATAAAATGTTTATGATCCATATACCCGACAAATACGATTATTTGTCGAGTATATAGATCATAAACACATTATGAATTTATATTATAAAGTGATTTGTAATCCTGATTGAAAAAAATGTCTTTTTCATATTCGCATGATGTATGCACATGTAAATTAATCAACATATTACTTATTAAGTAAGATATATAATGAAGATCATGTTCAATGTAGAATACGATCAATAAAACAATATGAGGAAAAAAATTCAATGAAAAACGAGCGCTACGATGTTAGCTATTTCTTAGCTATTTCGATTCACAATGATTTCTCTGTTCTATTCCACGTGATACTAGCATCTTTCTAATCCCCTCAACATTCAACCGCAAATGTGTACCGATTCTCCTCTCTTTCAACCAACTATCCTAGCTTTACCCTGCAGTATTCTCAAGGTACAAGAGCCTCTTTTGCTCGGAGAGCTCGGAGAGAGACACGTGTCGAGAGACTTTTCTTCACTAAGGTATTGCGAAAGTGCAAAATCTCTAACGAACGGCACACGGCCGAAGAAAAGAGCGGAGATCTCTAGGAAAGACAGATGGCAATAGGGGGTCGACGATCCTGCTACATAACATGACATGTAGATCGCCATGGCGCGTCATTTCGCACACGTTTACGGCCTTGGCCTAGTAATATCGAGGTGTCGTACGAGCGATTGGCGAAGCTCGAAGAATACAGTGCGATCACGTCCGTTGCACAATTTCACAAACGTGCTGTACGAAGTATCTACCGTTCTACGTCTGTCGAGATAGCCGGTGTTAATTGAGGGTTTTTGCCGAGCGATTCGTCGGAAGCGAATTATAGTAGGCGAGAATCAACGATCATTAACGAAGTGTGTATCTTGCTACATAACGAAAGTCATTTTTGTATGATGTATCACAATCAATTCATTACGACGTTGTTGACACCCATAAAGTTCAGAAGAAATTGACTTCTTCCATCAGATAGATACAAATACCCAAAAGGGATATATTAATGCATTAAAAAAATGATTCTCTCCGAAATAGAAATCAAACTTTAAAGTCGTATGCGCACGTGACCAAATTGTAATAACGTACAACTATTATTCCAACAGTTTGATATTAAACAACTTTAAATTAAAAAAAGACTAAAAATTTTAAGAGACTAAAGAGAAAACCGCGAAATAAATTTGTGTTTGGTTTTATTATTCGATTAAAGTAAAACAGTTGTTCATGTGCGGCCATAAAAAAGTTTTGTAAAAATATCTCAATCTTTTCTTTTCAATTTAATTGTTTGTAATTCGGAGAAAAAACGTACTTTCATTATCTATAAATAATGTTGGAATTATTCACGCGCGTTAATTTTGCATCCAGGAACAATTTATGATACAAAACGGATTTCGATTCGTATCAACGTAATTTAGAGATCATAATCAACTTCGAATGACTAAGATGAAAGTTCCAGATAAGTTATCAAAAATTAAGCAACAAAAACGTGAGTTTTTCACGTTCACAGTAATATCAATAAAAGTTTAACGCGGTGACATTCAGATTATGCTTTGTGATGAGAAGCGCAGCAAAAAAATAAACAAGGTGGTTGTTAATTTTTAACAATCTTATCGCAAAGTGTTGCTATGCATTGTGCTCATTATTTTTTTCCTGTTTTTCATTACACTTTTTATTATATAGATAGATTGCAAATTTCACAGCGACAATGAAATTTAAATATTAATTTAATCGTTACTGACATGATCTCTACATTCATTGATTCAAACAGTTTGAACTCTGATCCGATTTGCATAACTGTTGAGATTACCAAATGTTCCAAACATATCTTTCTATTTCTCTTTATCTTTTTTTCACGCGCATGTACATAATTTTTCAAATTTTGTTTTCTTCTTGATTGATAATGCAGAACTTTGCAGAAAAAAATTCCAGAACATAAATTTACGTTACAAGCTAGAATTCTATGCACAATACATTACGCGTGCAACATTTTTTGCTGACTCGCGAATCTTCTTAAAGAATACTATATATTGTATAAATGTCATGTTATATTTTACTGACAAAATAATCAAAATATCTTGCTGCTATGTCACCCAAAAACTATAATAGATATTTTTATTGATTTTTGCAAAATTTTCCAAATATCACGATATTTTAAATATAAAAACATATTTTTTCAAGAAATTCTCGTGTCTTTCTCGACTGTTTTTCTAATTTTATATTATTTCTAACTGTAATTCTCACAGTTCTATATGTATATTTATTTAGATTTTATTTTTAATTCGTTATAATAGAGACAGATATAATTACATTTAGATTGCGTATCATATTTTATCATTATAAAGTAAAATGAATTTATGATCATAAGTATTGTCTACAAAAAATTTAGTATTTTTAAATCTTCTTTGGTTTAAATTAATATTTAAATGGAACGGAAAGTAGCAATTTTTAAATACATAGCAGATGATATACAGTGATGAGATATTTAAGTAAAAAGGACATTTTAAAAATGTTACATAACATATTGTCTCAGAAATCTATCTGTGAAGTTAATGAATAAAATTACATCATTCAATTATCAATCTGAACTATCAAAATATGTAATTTCCAATTTGTAATGACAGCATGAAATAAATAAAACACGCAGTGATTGAGAATCAATCGCGTGGAAAAAAATGGACAACAATAAAATTCGATAATTTCACATTTCAAAAGTTATATACATATTTATTTAGATACGTATTTTTTTTTTAAAGAAAATGCCTTTCTTACAAATCGTTCGACGAAAACATCTTGCTGATGTAATCTCAGGAGTTAAGAACTTTAGAAAATAAAACTCAGCTCTTTAAATCAGCTGCTGAAGCATATGATGTTATTTCATCGCATTCAGAGGAGATTATCTTGTGAAAACATCTTTTTGTACATACAGTCGCTTCGCAGAGTCAAGAATTATTAATGGAATTTCAATTTCGCAATCAACACAAACCCCAAGCGGTTCGCATAAAGAATCCGCTGCAAAAAATGAAATTTAAAAACCCTAACACGATTTCGGTTTCAGTCGCATGATCGATCGTCAAAACCGCAAGTTGCAATCGCCGTCCTATGTTTCATTATTTTTATTATTTCCAAGATATATTCCCGATATCGAAGTAATATCAAGCGTAAAAAAAAATCTAGTCGCGAGCGGTGTTGCCTTCGACACGATGCTTGACAACGAGCTCGCGACAAGGGCAATTCAACGAAAAGGAAGACAACACTTCTGCGCCTACACGAGCGTACATACGTACATACGTACTTTCGTACATTGCGCGGGAAGAGCGCGTTGCATCCTTCATAATTTCTGGCCTCAAGGATTCCCCGCTCTTTCCGAGTTTTCGTAAGTATTTCACGTACGCGAATCAAGTCGAACCGCGCGTCCGCGACGTGATCCGCGTGCGAAAATTGCAACGATTCCGTGAGCGCTCGAGCGTGGAGAACGACGCTCGCCGGACGATATTGTAAAATGAGTTTGAAAAAGAAGAAAAGGACTTGTTATCGCAAAACGAGACTGACATTACGCCAGCGGAGGACCGAACCGACATCGCACCGAATAAGAAATCATCGTTCATCGAGTTTTAAGATGTTTTCGACAGTTTTGACGGTGTCTCTCAGCGCGAGGTAATTGTTCTCGCTGAGATAAGGGCAATAATGAGAAAATAACACTTTTATCGGCTAATATCAAGTCTTTAACGTCTCGCCATACGTGCACGATGAAAATTGTTCTGAAATCCCTTTCGTTTCACGGGCAGCAAAATATAATCGTAAAACTCAAGTGATTATTCCACGAAACGGCGAAATAGTCGTTACGTGGTTGCGCCAACATTGTGACGCCAACGTGCGTTACTTCATCCACGAGGATCGTATAACATCGACGAGTGTTCGTCGTGTATGAACGCATCGTTCATGGGCCGCTTCAGAGGCATTTGTATCAAAGTAAACAATCAATGCGTCACACGTGTGCCGTTTCATCATCGCAAGATTCGGTTGTCATTTACTACATCTAATAAATCGATGAGGCTCAATTTGCACTGTTTCTCGTTAATAATTTATCAGCACGTGTCGTGTATATATTTATCAGCGCATTCGTGTTTGAGTTAAACGTATTTAATATATTTAGTGTCGATTATATTTGAAAGTGATAAAATTAACAATCCTATCAAAATTGATTATAGATTCGATTATATATATATATATATATATGTATATATATATAATCGAATTATATATAAT